>CM060340.1:37543834-37546334 GCA_030674155.1 Stramonita haemastoma
AACCCCCAACCTTCCTGTCTGTAACCCAAAGTGCAAACCACTGAGCCAAGGCAGCTAGTGGGAATAGAATGATATGCTGGAGCAGCCTTTGGTGTGAGACTGATCTGGACTGCAGTCAGCTTGCAGCTTGGCAGACCTTTGTCGGTTAGTGATGTAAGTAAACACTAGTGCCAAGGCTTACATGACATAAAAGTTGTTAAGCTTTGCAATATCATGTTGAGGTTGTCTTCAGCCATGACAAGCTAATCAAACTCCTTTGAAGGTAAAGGTAAAGGTGTCCCGTAGCCTAGGTGGTCATAGGGGAGCGAGGTATAAGAGACCTCAGCTTCTCTAGGGGCCAGCATATTGAGGGCGGCGCCCATCTCCTCTCCCTGTGCTTTACCTTCCCTGACCCTAAAGAGGGCCGGTACCCATTTATAGCTGGGTGAACTGGGGACTGTACTTTTTTTTTTTTTTTTGGTCTAATATCACTTATGTGAACAGACATTAAACTGAAGAACAACACACACACACACACACAACACACCACACACACACACACACCACACACACACACCACACACACCACACACACACACACACACACACACAAACACACACACACCCACACCCCCACACACACACCCCCCCACCCACACCCCCCCCCACCACAAAAACACCACACCCCCCCCCCCCCACAACATGCACAACACACACACACAACACACACACACACAACACACACAACACCCCCCCCACCCCACACACAACACCCCCCAACCCCCCCCCCCCCCCCCCACAACCCCCCCCCCCCCCCCCAACACCCCCCCCCCCCAACACCACACAACCCACACACACACACTGACACACAGCAGCAGCGGAGGCGGGAGGGCTGACCTTTCATGCCCATGGCGGTCATGATGCGTCGCTCCCGGCTGTGCAGGGCCTCCTGCTGACTCTCCTGGGCGCGCTGCAGGCACGCCTGCATGTCCTTGACCCGGGCCCAGGGGTCAGACTTTGTCGTCTCCTTCCCCTCCTTCTGCTCCTCCCTTTTCCGAAAACAATCGCAGAAATTCAGATTCCGTCTGACCGACCGACCGCCCTAGCTAAGGGGTTAGGATTGTTTGTTTGACTTCGATCCCAAGGGTCATAAGCGTTTTGATTTGTTTTTACAAGATGTAGCGCTATAGAAGTTCCATGTATTATCATTATTGTTTCATAAAGTTGCCACAGCCCACTAAAACCGCATCACTCAAGTCAAGAGTGCTATATTTAGCACGCCCTTTTCTTTCACCTCCCCCAAGTGTGGTCAGTTCCTGCTATAAATAGCACCAGCTGACTCACAAACTGGGCTGGGATCGGATGGGTTTATTTGCAGCTGACAGGAGCTGAAAGTGGGGGGAAATTGACAGCTGTGTTGCGGGTTTGAATCTCGACAGCAACTTGGTGAATTAAGGGTGGGATTTTTAAGATCTCCCAGATCAACTTCAAGTGCAGACCTGCCATTGCCTTAACTCCCTCCACGTGTATATATATGTGTCTGCAGAAGATCAAATATTCATGTTAAAGATCCCGTAATTCATGTCAACGTTCGTTGGGTTATGGAACACAAACAATTAACATACCCAGCATACACTCTGAAGTCGGGACGTGGCTACCTCCATGGTGGGCAAACACAGTCGCACACGCAAAATCTCACTATTGGCAACCTTGGACCTCCAGCAGAGGAGCAAAAAAATACACAAAAAAAAGTTTGTCAGATGTCTTACTTTAAAAAAAAAATCATTTATTCTGGGATAGAGAGGTTAAGGATATTTGAGTGGGTAGGGGGGATGGGAAGGGGGGGGGGGGGGAGGGAACAGGATTGGTTTCAGCATAACTTCCAGTGGATCATTGTTGTTTTTTTTTGGGTGTGAATACAACAAATCTAAGCAGCATTGAGCGTGGTTACCAGTTGGATGGGTGACCGTTTGCGCGCCTTGGCTTCAGTACAGCCCCCCAGTTCACCCAGCTGTAAATGGGTACCTGTCCTCTTTAAGGTCAGGGAAGGTAAAGCAGCGAGGGAGAGGAGATGGGCGCCGCCCACAACAAGCTGGCCCCTAGAGAAGCTGGGTCTCTGATGTCTCGCTCCCCTATGACCACAAAGGTTATGGGACACCTTTACCTTTTTACCTTTTACAAAAAATCTAGTCTTGGTATTGCTGCCTCCAAGTTAATGGAAGTTTTCTAAAGTATATTTTTTCTGTGTGTGTGTGTGTGTGTGTGTGTGTGTGTGTGTGTGTGTGTGTGTGTGTGTGTGTGTGTGTGTGTGTGCATGTTTGCATGTGTGTATATGTGTGTGTATGTGTCTGCATGTGTTTTGTGTGTGCGTATGTGTGTGTGCATGCATGCATGCATGCATGTGTGTGCGTGCGTACATGTGTATGTATATGTACATGTGTCTGCATGTGTGTGCATGGGTGTGCATGTACGCGCATGCATCCATACATGCATACATATGCACATACACACACATTGCAAA
>CM060340.1:37548834-37551334 GCA_030674155.1 Stramonita haemastoma
ATACACACGCATGCATGCACACACAACACACACAAACACACACACACACAACACACACACACACACACACACACACACACACACACACACACACACACACACACACACACACAACACACACATACACACACAAACACACACAAACACACACATACACACACACACCAACAACAACAAAAAACAACATTGACACAACAACAACAACCAAAAGAAAACCCCAACCCCCCCCCCCCCCCCAAAAAAAAAAAAAACCGGTGAAAAAAGTGGAAACCCACCATTATCATCAGGCTGAGAGGAGAAGACGACGAAGGCTCGGCAAATGGCGTCATGGGAACACCAATCCATGGCAGCCTGCAATCCATCGGCCACCAGACACCACCCCCAGTGCACCGCGTGTTGGGTCACAGGTAATCATGCTGGCCAGGAAAGTTTGCCGAGTTCATGCGCACATAGCGTGTGTGTGTCTCCCTCTGCCGCCTGCACAAATGGAACACAAGTTTGCCGAGTTCATTCGTGATGTGTATGTCTCTGCCTGCCTGCACAAATAGAACACACAAGTTTGCCAAGTTCATTCGCCATAGCGTGTGTATGTCTCCCCTCTGCCACCTGCACAAATAGAACACAAGTTTGCCGAATTAATTCATGATGTGTACGTCTCCCCTCTGCCACCTGCACAAATGGAACACAAGTTTGCCAAGTTTATTAGTGATGTGTATGTCTCCCCTCTGCCCGCTGCACAAATGGAACACAAGTTTGCAGAGTTCATTCGCACATAGCGAGCGATGTGCATGCCAGTTAAAGATCCCGTGTTTCATGTCAGCTTTCGGTGGGTTATGGAAACACGAACAAAACCAGCATGCATCCCCAAAGTCAGAATGCAGCTACCTTCATGGTGGGCAAAAACAGTCAAATACACAAAATCTGACCATTGGTAAACCTCGAAGCTCTAACCAAGGAACAAAAAGATATATTCATTATATAAATAGATAAATAAATATATATATATATATATATATATATATATATATATATATATATATATATATATATATATATATATAAATTTTAAAAATATATTTGTGTGTGTCTGTGTGTGTGCATGCGTACGTGCGTGCATGCATCATGTGTGCGTGCGTCATGTATGCGTGCATGCATGTGTGTGCGAGCATATAAAATAATGATAATAAAAAAAATTACAATCTATGCAATGACTCATTAAAACATCTGACAAAATTTACAAAACCCCATACACACACAGTGATTAGATGTTAAAAAAACCAAAAACATATGAATGCTTGTTTCGTTATCTTCGGAAAAAAACCTAATAAAACACAAGTTTAACAAGAAACTACCTCCCACCAGGGAAAGGTATTGGGCGTTCCCCAGCTTGACTCCCTGGGGGTCACCCAGAACACGCAGTCTGTCTTAATCATCCCACCTGGGAATCACCGTGAATCCATCAAGTACACACTGGATGAGAAGATGGGGATGGGATAGCCTAGTGGTTAGAATATTATGCTCACAATTTGACGACCTGGGTTCGATTCCCGCTCGAGGGGATTTTTTCCCCTGGAGTTAACATCAGTGCTGACTCCACTCTCCCCAAAAGTCCTCTGGATGAGATGATAAACCGAGTCCTCATGAACATATGCAGAACATCTTGCATGCACATTAAATCCTGTTCCGCTTTTTGTAAGAGTAGGCCATTGTGTGCCGGTGGGAACAGATGCAAGAATTACAAAAATTACAAAACTGCATACACATAAGGACTAGATGTAAAAAAGCACATGAGTGCTTATTTCATTTTCCTCGAAATAAAAGAATGAATAAATAAATAGAAGTTTGCCTGTGTGGCTGTTTGTCAAGAACTTTACCATTAAGGCAGCCATGCCCTGACTTCAGAGGATCACCATCAATTAACTCTTTTTTTTTTTTGTACACACAATCATACTTAACATGCATTGACAGATTGCAAAAGCAATTTTTCTATCCCCACTTCTCACATAAGACAGAAATTCTGTGATCAGTTAAAAGCAATGTATACTTCCGAAGTCAGAATGCAGCTACCTTCATGATGGGCAAAAATGGTCGTATGTGCAAAATCTCACCATTATCTCACTAAGAGCTCTAAGCCAACGAACAAGGGGAGGGGAAAGGGAAAAATGCATCTCTTTCTAGAAATAAAAGAATTTTACCAAGTATTACCTACGCTGTTTGTTATTTCCAAAGAAGAATTCATTCAATATTCTATGACACTACCATGATAAGAAGAGGCATACCTTTTTGCAGGAATCAGTTGTTCAATTAACAGCCAAACCTCTAGTCAATTACATTCATGATTTTACAGAGAATTTAAAAAAAAACAAAAAAACCCCTTGTACCTTGGGCTTAGGGGGCGGGATAGCTCAGTGGTCAGAGCGCTCGCTTTCCCCAGCCAATGTTAAGCAGTGTTGAGTGTGGTTACCAGTTGTATGGGTGACTGTTTGCGCACCTTGGCTTC
>CM060340.1:37553834-37571334 GCA_030674155.1 Stramonita haemastoma
AGTTACACTAGCGCTGAGGTTGTTCACCAATGTTGAGGAGATTTTTTTAAAAATTCTTTTATATCGAGGATAGTGAAATAAGCTTTCATGTGCTTTTTTGGGGGGTTATAATATTTTTTTTGGGGGGGAGGGGGTCCTCAGTTACACTAGCGCTGAGGTTGTTCACCAATGGTGAGATTTAAAAAAAAAAAATTTTCACTCCACAAAAAACTCCATGAAAACCTTTCTCACTCCATGAAAAACCTTTCTCACTCCACAAAAAACCTTCTTGTTCCACGAAAAACCTTTCTCTCCACAACTCCACGAATACCACGAAAAACCTTTCTCACTCCACGAAAAACCTTTCTCACTCCACAAAAACCTTTCTCACTCCACGAAAAAACCTTTCTCACTCCACGAAAAACTCCACGAAAACCTTTCTCACTCCACGAAAACCTTTCACACTCCACAAAAAACTCCACGAAAAACCTTTCTCACTCCACGAAAAACCTTTCTCACTCCACGAAAAACCTTTCTCACTCCATGAAAAACCTTTCTCACACAAAACCTTTCACAACCTTCACAACACTTTCTAACTCCACGAAAAACCTTTCTCACTCTACGAAAAAACTCCACAAAAAACTTTTCTCACTCCACAAAAAAACTCCACAAAAACCTTTCTCACTCCACAAAAAAACTTTCTCACTCCACAAAAAACCCTTTCTCACTGCACGGAAAACGCTTTTCTCACCGATATCCATGCTCTCCAGCAAGCAGTCAGCGTTGCTGGTGCAGGCCCTGTCCTCCAGCTCCGCATCATCCAGGTCAGTCAGCTTGAGGGTCTTCTCGTCCACCAGGACAAAGTCCTTGGGCTTCACCTGGGGCAGCCCCACACTGCCCAGGGGGACTGATGCAGGTAGGCTATCAGGGAAGCCACGCCGTGAGCCATCTGCAACAAGCATACATAAATTGTTCGGTCCTGGGCGTTAACACGTTTTTGTTAAACTATCCACGCTGGGGGTAATAACAGCAAAGTTAGAGGCTGTATGACCAGTGGCTTTATCACCGTTTTGGTTAACCATCGGCTGGGGGCAATAACAACAAATGAGAGGCTGTATGACCAGTGGCTTTATCAAGTTCTTGATTGAACCATTGATGCTGGGGGCAAACAGCAAAGTGAGAGGCTGTATGATCAGTGGCTTTATCCCATTCTTGGTTAACCATTGACGCTGGGGGCAACAGCAAAGTGAGAGGCTGTATGACCAGTGGCTTTATCACAGTTCTTGATTAACCATTGGATGCTGGGGGCAACAGCAAAGTGAGAGGCTGTATGATCAGTGGCTTTATCCAGTTCTTGATTGAACCATTGATGCTGGGGCAACAGCAAAGTGAGAGGCTGTATGACCAGTGGCTTTTATCACAGTTCATGTATTAAACCTTGTGCTGGTGGCAACAACAGCAAAGTGAGAGGCTGTATGACCATTGGCTGTACCCTGCGCATTTTTGGTTCAAACCATTGGTCTGGGTGGCAAGGACAGCAAATAAGAGCTTGTATGACCAGTGGCTTTTTCACAGTTCTTCGTTAAACCATTGATGCTGGGGGCAATAACAGCAAAGTGAGAGGCTGATGTTAGTGGCTTTTTTTCCCACTCGTGGAATTTCACGTTACAGCTTATATCTTTTAGTGATCAACTATGACTCTGATAAGGAGGCTTGACTTGCACAGTCATTATGTGCTGCAGCCCTGGGGGCTAGTTGGCCTTTGGAGAACATCTCCAACGCTGACTGTCCTTATGCCCTCTTGGCCGAGAGAGTGGGGATGAACTGTGGGCAAGGCATCTCCACATAATCAAATTTCTGCCCAGTTTCGGAAACAGTAGCTGCCTCCTCTGCTGTTTCTCTGGGACAGGATAGCCTGGTGGTTAGAGTGATGCGCTGTGTAATCATGATCTGCTGGTCTGGGTTCAAATCTTGTTCAAGAGGATTTTTCCTCTCAAGTTAACATTAATGCCAACTCCACTTCCCCCAAAAGTCCTCTGAATGAGATCATAAGCCAAGGCTTCTTAAGCAAACCCACTTGTGCAAGCGTTAAAACCCGTTCAACATTCCCAAAGACACAGATATTCTCTTGATTAAAAAAAAAATTCAATTAAAAAAAAAAAAAATCAACTCTCCTGTCTTGATGTGTTACTCACGTGTTTACTGTGAAAACAAAAACTCTTGATTAAAAGAACATTCAGTGGGTTTTTTTTTTTTTTAAAAAAAAACAAACTCTCCTGTCTCGATGTGTTACTCATGACGTGTTTACTACGAAAACAAAACTTCAGTCAAAATTCATACTTAGCTGACAGCCGTCCACTTCAAAACACCTGGCCTGTAATTGCCCTTCTGGGATGATTAATTAAAGCGCGTTTGACTTGACTTGACTTGACTTGACTTGATGGGAGGAACTCACCTGCAACCTGCATCAAAATTCACACTTAGCTGACAGCTTCAAGACACCTGGCCTGTTAATTGCCCTTCAGGGATGAATAATCAAAATGTTTCTGACTTGACTTGACTTGACCAGAGGAATTCACCTGCAGCCTGCATCAAAATTCATACTTCGCTGACAGCCGTCCACTTCATAACACCTGGCCTGTAACTACCCTTCAGGGATGAATGATCAAAGCGTTCTGACTTGACTAGACCAGTGGACCTCACCTGCAGCCTGCGTGTCCAGGACAAGGAGAAGGCCAGGCCGGACATGTAGGGGGTGCCCATCTCCAGCACCAGCACCAGCCCCTTCTTGTCCAGGTCGTGGGACACGGCGTCCCCCCTCAGGCAGTACCCCAGCAGCCGATCAGGTTGGGGTGGCGGAGGAAGCGCAGCAGGAAGATCTCCCTCATCAGCATGTAGTTGCCCACGGCGCCACAGAAGTCCAGGTCCTGCACCTCCTTCAGACAGGACGCCCTCGTCTGCAGGTCGTGGTTCTGACTCTTCACCGCCATCAGCGTGGGCACGGGCCGCCTCTGGTTGGGGTGGGCGTAGGGGTCCCAGACGTAGCTGGCTCCGGCTGGTCCAGGCGCTCCACAAACTTGTGCCTGGAGAAGCTGAGGCTGCCCTGGATGTGGTGGTGGCCGATGTCGCCGCAGGACATGGGGCTGGGCAGGTTCAGGTCCAGCAGCTTGTCCTTCAGCACGATGGCCATTTCGTCCGCTTCCTTGGCCGACATCCACGTCCGCGGGTACAGCAGGCTCACCACCTCCTGCACCTTGAAATTCGCCTTGGCCCCCGCCCTCTCAGGGTCTTTTTCCATTCCGTTGTTGGCGTGTCCCAAAAAGGGATTACCGTTGTTGACCGGGATATTTTCCTGCCCGGCCGCAGAGTTCAGATCGTTGTGTTTATGCAGGAAGTTTCCGTTCTTCATGCTTGGGAAGTAGGTGCCGAGATGGGAGGAGGCGTCCTGACCTGCCAGGGTGTTGTAGGTCAGTAAGATGCCCAGGAATATCACAGCCACAATGATGACGCCCAGCCAGTTGACCGAGCGCAGACGTTGAAGCCGCCGCTTGCAGACCATGGTGGAGCCCTGTGTTCCTTCCTCCTTCCAGCTCTGGCAGATCAGGTCACTTAGAACTCTTCTGTCCCCTAAGGGTCACCCGCACGTTCGTTCATTCAGTGTCTGACCCAACAGCAATTTCCATGTGTGCCAGTCTTGATTACCTCATGACCAGCCAACCTGTGGTGACACACAACATTTCACAGGGTAATCAATCTGGGGTATGTGGAATACTGTCAAGGTGTGTGTGTATACATAGTATGTATACATGTATGTGTGTGTGCATGCATGCATACTTGTGTACATGTGTGCGCATGCATGTGTGGTGTGTGTGTGTGTGTGTGTGTGTGTGTGTGTGTGTGGTGTGTGTGGTGTGTGTGTGTGTGTGTGTGTGTGTGTGTGTGTGTGTGTGTGTGTGTGTGTGTGTGTGTGTGCATGCAAGTGCAGCCTTTCTCCAGGTATAAAAAGCTTTGTAAGTTGTAACCAATGTAAGCCTGAGAGTGAGACTCAGAATATCATTCATGTGAGTTTCTGATCACTTATGACGTGTCCATTTTTTTCTTTCCTCTGCTAGCAGCTCTGAGGTTCACCAATGGTAAGATTTTTGCGTATAGAATCATTTTTGTCTACAATTAAGGTAGCCATACTCCAACTTTCGAGGATGCTTTGAATTTAAGTAGTAGCATTATCACTTTGAGTAAATATTCTAATTCTATTCATCTAAAGTCTTGATTTGCTAGCCTGTAGATATTTTCCTAATTTCTATTAATATCAGTATTAACTATCTTTTCATTTCCTGTTATTAGTGTCAATGTCACAGAATTATTGTTTATTTCATAAGGCGCATCTGGCATATACTGTTATTGTATCTTGCGCTTTGGGTTATTTCAAGGTAAAGCGCTATACAAGTTTCCACATTTTAATTTATATATATATTATAACACATCTATATTAATTATTATTGCCATCACAGATCTATACTTCTTACTCCGTAAGTATTGAACTAGTAATACTTTATACACACACAGACACAGATGGAAAAGACACAATACTGACATATTTTGACAATAAAGTTGTGTGTGTGTGTGTGTGTGTGTGTGTGTGTGTGTGTGTGTGTGTGTGTGTGTGTGTGTGTGTGTGTGGTGTGTGTGTGTGATATCACTCATAATATATGTTATCATATTCATGATCAAGTAAACATGTACTTAGGTAAATAGTGATTGTTTTTCCAAGGATTAACCTCAGTTCTGATTTTTTTTTTTTTGGTGTGCGTTCCTCAGTTAGAGCTCCAAGGTTCACCAATGATAAGATTTTTGCATTATATATAATATGTAAAATAATTTTACACCTGCAACCTCTTCCCCCCCCCCCCCCCCCCCCCCCCCCCCACCACTGGTAAGATTTTTGTAAGGGATCCCTTTTAGTTTTACTGATTTAGGTAGTCCCATTCCAACTTTGAGGATGGTTGGTTCTGATTTGAAACCCCCTGCATGTGCTTTGGATAAAAGCAATGCCCCATACACTTTGCACACACATTTTAAGGTCACCACTGTTCACCAAGAGATGCTACATATATATACATCTAATAATCACACAAATACACACAGCATACCAGATACAGTCACCTAAGTCCCTAGTACAATGGTCTGCTTAATGAATGTAAGTGTGGAGTAGAGTTATGATACCGAGAAGGAAATGGCTGTGGCTGGAACTAGTGGAAGACAATAACCTGTGTTTAGTAAAGGATTTGACAAAAGCTACCCTGCAACTCAAGTGCCTTTTATTTTTAAACACAAAAAAGTAAGCAAATGCAAAAATTGCAAAGTTTCTTTATTACATGCGATTTAATTCATGTCCCTTTCCCATCAAATGGCTGTTTGGGTGATCATTTTTTTCTACCATCCATAGAAAAGATAGTTGTACACCAAAAAAAACCCTGACATTTCAGTTTTCTTATGTTTTATTTTCTTTGGTTGGGAGAAACTGAAAAAAGAAACAGGATTATTATGGAATTGAAAAGATTCCTTCAAAAATTTATATTTCAAGATTTTTACTTGTCAACTGGTTGGATGACTGTTTGCTGGGTTAAAAAATGTCTTTAATTTTTTGTTTATTAATTTCTAAGCAGCCTTAATCATGGTTTATATTATATGGTGATGTCAACAGCTGTCAACTATGCAATGGATGGTGTGCATGCTGGGGAAAGTAAGTAGATCAACCCATTCAGGTATGAAGAAACACACACACACACACCACACACACACACACACACACACACACACACACACACACACACACACATAAATCCATCTCAAATACAATTTACAAAGCAATATAAAGTTCAAAAAGTTATTGAGGAATTTTCCACACAGAATTTAATTTCTATCAAGAGCTAGCCACCTCACTTTGTAATCACAAATTGCTATATTATATACAAAAAAATGCTTTCCATCAGAGCCATGCGTTAAGCTATCAACTCCATGATCAGACAATTTTAAAAACTGGGAGTGCGATACTGGGTGCAACTTAGCCATTTATTCATTTTGTTTTTCCACTTTTATAGGGTTGATCTCTCTACTCACATCTCGATCACGTTGCTGCATTTGTCGGTATCTACACAAGTAGACACCAAAATTAATATGAAGTATGCGCTAAAAGTGAATGAATTTGAGTGCCTGTGTGACTGTCACCTGATGCTACTGGACTGCAAGTTGGAACACAGACCCTGCACAGTGCACGCTGCAACAAACACGTTGATCGTGTTCATCGGTTACAAATTTTAACTCTGAGTGTCACTAACAAGACAACAAAATGCTGAAAAATTCTCACTACCGCAAATGCATAAGTATGCATGCAGCTCCGTGCAGCTAAATCGCAATCACCTTGCTCGTCCACAACGAAAACAAAGTCTACGGAACTTCCATGGCTTCGGAGGAAGCTTAGCAGAGTTATGTACCTTACTATACGCCTTCACCTGGGAACGAGAAGAGAGAGCGTAAGAATAGAACAATTTGATTGGTTTCATTTACCACGTGCAAATCATATGACTTTTATTTCTGTCTGTGTGTGTGTGTGTGTGTTCGCTCGGCTGAGCGTGCGCGTACGTGCGTGTCTACATGTGTGTGTGTGTGGTGTGTGTGTGTGTGTGTGTGTGTGTGTGTGTGTGTGTGTGTGTGTGTGTGTGTGTTCGTTTTAACATCTCTCCACAAAAAAAGTGATTTTAGACAGAACATTGGGAGGAGAAGGAGACAAAAGTGAATATAAAAAAAAATGTGTATGTGTGTTAATTACGTTGAATGAATGATACAAGGGAATAAAACAGATCTAAACATTGAATCATACATACAAAATAAACAAAGGAAAGAAGAAGAAGAAGAAGAAGAAGGGGGGGGGGGGAGGGGTGGTGGTGCGTGCGTGTGTGCGTGCGTGCGTGTGTGGTGTGTGTGTGTGTGTGTGTGTGTGTGTGTGTGTGTGTGTGTGTGTGTGTGTGATTCTTTTTTGGGGGGTCGAGATTCACTTTTTTTTCTTCGGAAGTTGGTCTTGCTAAAGTAGGCCTACCATATAACAAGAGACACCTTGAATAAGACACTTCTCCAAAATGCAAAATCCGACCGTGCGTGCATAGGGAGGGTAGAGGCTTTGTGGTATTGTCTGAAAACAGATCTTTGGGTATCCTTTTACGTAAAATGAGCCATATTGATTTTGTTGTTGTTGTTACATCACCACCCAGCTTTCCTGTTTCTATCTTGTGTTTTAAAACAACGTGATATTGATGGCGATGGACCATACTAACGTACCTTGTCAAAAGCAGTATCTCCCCTAAAGGCTCTAGCATCTTCAGCAGTGTGAGTCTGTCTTCTTCTCCGTTGTTTTGTTACAAAAAAAGGAAAGAACAGACACGGTGCCAGTCATAAGAAAATGATCTTAGGGAATGTGGCGTATATCTGACTACCTTTATTACTTATCTATCTATCTATCTATCTATCTATCTATCTCTATCTATCTATCTATCTATCTATCTATCTATCTATCTATCTATCTATCTATCTATCTATCTATATCTGTCTGTCTGTCTGTCTGTCTGCTCTCTGTCTATATCCCTTAGTCTGGCGACCGTGGGGGTACCCATGAAGACTTGACGACCAGTTCCCTCCATTCCTCTCTCTGTTCTGCCTTTCTCAAAATTTTGTTGAGTTCTAGGCCTGTCCATTCGCTGACGTTGTCCTCCCATCTCTTCCTTGGTCTGCCTCTTGTTCTTCCTCTTGGACAGTGCCTTGCAGTATTGCTTTTGCACGTCCTTTTGATCTTAAGACATGCCCCTACCATTTAAGTTTACACTTCTTTACGACTGATAGAAGTTTTGGTAGGGACCAATGGAATAGGGAGTAACAAAACAAAAAAGAATAAACAAACAAAGCACCATCACCAACGATAAAAGTTGAAACTATGATTAAAAAGAAAAAGAGATACATATACATTAAACAATGCTCATCCCGAACTGGATACATTGATAATTATTTAAACAAAGAGGTAGATGTGTTTCCTGGGAAGAGAGCAACCCAAATAAAATCATAATTATATTATATCAAAACAATTTCAGAATCCCTTCTTACTTTAAGACAATATCATGAAGAAAGAAGAGAAGAAGAAGAAGAGAGAGAGAGAGAGAGAGAGAGAGAGAGAGAGAGAGAGAGAGAGAGAGAGGAGAGAGAGAGAGAGAGAGAGAGGAGAGAGAGAGAGAAACTTGATTCTCTTATGATGACATTTTCTTGCTGTCAGTTGCTGTAGCTGATTCGTGGAGCACGCGCAAAATGACCGTGTTCACCTCTAGAGGAGGGGGGGGGGGGGGGGGGGGGGTGGCGAGAACTGTGTTGCCCTGTAGCCTAGCCTAAGCCCTCTCACTTTCATTCAACATTCCACAAACTGAGGACAACCACTGCCCAAGACTTTGTGCGTGCATTGTCACTGCTCTGCCATTTTGACCTGAACCTACAGTAAGTTTTCTACTGTTTATGGTATTGATTTTATTTTTCGTGCTTTTTATTTCAAGAATGAAAAAGTCTTGAAAACACATGCAGATGGCAGAATTTATTGTATTGTGAGTACCAAAAATAAGTGGTGTAGATGAAGTTATCATGGGAAAGTGTTTCTGATTTCTTCATCCAAAACTTGGAAGCAAGTATGTTGTTTGTCATAATTATGAGCGAAAATGAGTTGCCTGCTGTTAAGCGCTGACAACAAGTCGGGGCCATTGCATTGGACTTCGGTGTAGGAGCGAGTTATGTTGTAAGTTTATCCGGATAAAATAATTATTCAGAAGATATGGACCCAAAGAGTAGAACATGGATAATGATGTAACAGGGAGAAAAAGAACAAGGCAGAAAAAGAGCTTTAGAAAAAGTTCCAGAAGGTGGGGATGCTATTTATGCTTAGAGGCCTTTGGGATCCCTACAGGGGAATGTTCCAGTTTGTTCCCCCCACAGGGATTATTAGTTTATATGAAATGGGATCTTACAATTTCTTTCTTTGTTCCTGGGCTAGACCTCGAGATTTTACCAACAGTGAGATTTTGCATGTGACCATTTTTGCCACTATTTTAGGTAGGCGCAATCCCGCTTTGAGGATGTCAGATCAAACCAGTGTGTATGCATTTGCTTTTTTTTTTTGGTCTGTATTGCTTCTTTTGCTCTTTTTTTTCCAAGTCTTACTTTCTTTTTCTTTTTTCTCTCTGACTTTTTTTTCTTTCGGTATTCTTTTCCTTTTTTTTTCTTCTGCTTTTAATTTCGTTCTGCCCCTTTTCCTTGTTTTCTTTTTACTTTTCTTTCTTTTTGTGTTTTTACTTTGTTTCTCTTCTTTGTCTCCCCTCTCGTTCTCCCTTACCCCCCTCCTCTCTCTCGCTCTCCCCCTCTCTCTCTCCCCCCCCTCTCTCCCCCCCTCTCTCTTTCCCCCTCCTTCCCTCAATCGTGGAATAAAACTGCGTTTGTAATTCTCTCTCTCTGTCTCTCTGTGTTTCTCCGTCTTTGTCCCTCTCTGTCTCTGTCTGTCTCTGTGTCTCTCTCTCTGACTCTCTCGTAAAATTTGCATTTATTTCTCTTTCTCTCTTTCTCGGTCTCGGTCTCTCTCTGTTTCTCACTGTGTGTCTCTCTCCCTTTGTCTCTCTCTGTCCGACTCTGTCTTGTCTTGTCTTGTCTTGTCTTGCCTTGTCTTGTCTTGTCTTGTCTTGCCTGCTGCTGCCTGCTGCTCTGTCTGCCTGCCTGTCTGTCTGTCTGTCTGTCTGTCTGTCTGTCTGTCTCTCTCTCTCCTCTCTCTCTCTCTCTCTCTCTCTCTCTCTCTCTCTCTCTCTCTCTCTCTCTCTCTCTCTCTCTCTCTCTCTCTCTCTCTCTTCTCTTCCCCTTTCTCCCTCCCTACCTCTTTCTCTTCCTTACCCACCCTCTCTCTCGTCTCTCTCCTCTGTCTGTCTGTCTGTCTGTCCGTCTCCGTCAATAAGATGCTGTCCACTACTTATCAACACATTTGTTTGTATTTTCAGAAAGTTTGCCGCAATCTTCAATCTACATACACCACGATGCTAGACTTAGTATGATTCACAAGCATCTTGCTTTGTTAGGTCCATGTTTGGAAGCAGAGGGTAGGAATGGATAACAAGAAGATAATTTCAACGAAGACTTTATCAGGATTTTGCTTTCTTTGGGGTCTGGTACCTAAATCAACGCTTCATCTTAAGAATATAATAAACAGTGCATCATCCCCAACTTTCAGTTTTTCCTGGACTCGGGTCTGCTGTGGTTTGTTAAGCGTTGGTTATTGAGGTATCAGGACTGCAATGCTTGCCAGTTGTGAGGCAGTTAGCTGCTTCCTTGCTCAGCTGATTACAAATGTTACTTGTATATTATTTTCTTCCCCTTTGCTCTGTCAAATTTTGCCCCATGTTGGAAGTTCTGTGTACTGGCTTTGGGTTTCAGTCTTTGTGTCTAGCTTCCAGTCTTTTGAGTGTCCAGCTTCCAGTCTTTGTTTCCGCTTCGTCTACATTTCCAGTCTTTTTGTCCGGCTTTGGTT
The DNA here is from genome assembly GCA_030674155.1 of Stramonita haemastoma. NCBI lineage: Eukaryota > Metazoa > Mollusca > Gastropoda > Neogastropoda > Muricidae > Stramonita > Stramonita haemastoma. The sequence continues at coordinate 37,564,408 of CM060340.1, forward strand.
CAGGTCTCTGTGTCTGGTTTTGGTTTCAGTCCTCAGTCTGGCTTTCGGTCTTTGTGTCCATGTTTTAGCCCTTGTGTTCAGCTGTCACCTCAGTCTTTGTGTCTGGCTTTGGTTTGTCTTCGCGTTAGGCTTTGGTTTTAGTCTTTGTGTCCAGGTTTCAGTCTTTGTGTCTTTAGTCTTTGTGCCCAGTCTTTGTGCAAGCTTCCTGTCTTTGTGTCCAGGTTTCAGTCTTTGTGTCCAGGTTTCAGTTTAGCTTTGTTGTGTCCAGGTTTCGTCTTTGTGTCCAGGTTTCAGTCTTTGTGTCCAGGTTTCAGTCTTTGGTCAGGTTCAGTCTTTGCGTCAGTTCGTCTCGTGTCCAGGTTTCAGTCTTTGTGTCCAGGTTTCGTCTTGTGAAGTTTCTTTGTGTCCAGGTTTCTAGTCTTTGTGTCCAGGTTTCAGTCTTTGTCAGTTCAGCTTTGCGCCAGGTTTCAGTCTTGTGTCCGGTTTCAGTCTTGTGCCAGTTTCAGTCTTTGTGTTCAGGTTTGTCGTTCTTGTGTTTAGGTTTAGTCTTTGTGTCCAGGTTTCAGTCTTTGTGTTCAGGTAGGCTATGTCTTTGTGTTTGGCTTTGGTTCAGTCTTTGTTGGAGCTTCCTTGTCAACTCTCTTCAAATGATCACTGGGCACTTACCTTCTGATTGCAATCAGTATTCCTTGCTCAAATAAAATTAATATCAACTAAAACTACGTTTAAAATAAAGATTAAATAAATCAAGCCTAAAGCAAAATCTAGGAAAAATAAAATGAGATCAAAATTCAGAGATATAAAACAAAAATTAGGGTTTAGTCTAAACTAGAGATAAAATAAATAAAACAAAATAAAATGAAAAGTCAGGCATAGTCTAGACTAAAATAAAAACAAAAATACAATAAAATGAAATGAAATAAATAAAAGATAAAAACAAAATTCAATAAAATGAAATGAAATAAATAAAAGGTAAAAAAAAAAAAAAATGGAAATGAAATAGGGAGAGAAAAAAATAGAGCAAGAAATCTGAGAGCAATCTGGGTGACTAGTGATCTATCTTCTCATCCAAAAAAACACCACCACCTTCTACAATGGCTTGGAGACGAGGCTGAGGAGGCTAGTAGACTTGGTCATTTCCCAGCAGCTCTGATAGGTTTCCTTTGTGTCTGAAAATGTCACCACCCACAACAGTTTTGATACAGCTTTCATGAGGTATTCTCACTGTCGCTCCTTTCATTGCTGTTAGGTTTTCCTTATGTCTGATTTTTTATTTTTTTTTTTTAATTATTAATATCGGTGGCTTTGAGACGGTTTTCAGGAGGTATTGTGACTTGGTCATTTCTTGTCCACTTCTGAGGTGTTTCCTTGTCCTTCCCATCCTTTATTAATTAAACGTGGGTCCTAACCTGGTGGTGAGTCATTATGTGGATCATCCTGAAGACTCTTCAACAGTGGGTCCAGGCTCTGTTGATCATCACTTTGGAGTCATCTGCTGCATGAGATCCTTGAAAGTGTATGTAAGTACTTTGCCAATATAGTTTATAAAATTTTGTGAACATCATACATGATTCAGGTATCGTCTTTTTCTGATTTAAAAAAAAAAAAAAATTCCTAGTTCTGATTGTATTAAAAAAAAAATTGTCTGTATTTTTAAATTTTTTTTACAGGTGTCAATTTTTGTTTGGAGTATTATATTTAGGAGACTGAAGTTTACATTCTTTAAAAAAAAAAGTCATTTAGATTGTTGGTTAAAAGATGTTGTGTTTGGTTGCTGTAGACATGGCAGCCTCTGAATCAGCAACAAAGAGATCATGATTGTGTTGACCGTAAAGCACCCTTGTTTGAAAACTAGTTGAAAATTTGATGGATATAGTGTAAAAGGTAAAGGTGTCCCATAACCTAAGCGGTGGTAGGGGAGCAAGGCAACAGAGACCTCAGCTTCTCTAGGGGCCAGCATGTGAGGGCGGCGCCCATCTCCTCTCCCTCGCTGCTTTACCTTCCTGACCCTAAAGAGGGCAGGTACCCATTTACAGCTGGGTGAACTGGGGGACTGTACTGAAGCCAAGGCGCACAAACGGTCACCTATCCACCTGGTAACTGGTAACCACGCTCGACGCTTGACTTGGGGAAAGGGAGTGCTCTGACCACTTAGCTATGCCTGCCCCTGATATAGTGTGTTTGATGGGAATAATTTGTCTTCAATCCAATCCAATGATGTTGCTTATAGCCCCGCTGACCACATAGGCCATATCAGGGCTATCACCTCGTCACATAATTTGTCTTATCATTTAATAGTAAACTAGCTGGACTCGAATTTGACTATTAATTGGTGAAGAAGCATGGTGAAATCTCTCAGATGAAATTAAATCGTTATGATATCGGAGCGAATAAAACTAGAATTTTCAGTCTCTGATGATGACTTACTGCTTTCAGGGGCTCTGAGTTGGAATAAGGGCCAGGACCTGAGGTGTGCGAGGGCAGCCATCATGAACCGCCTTTTCTGAAAACTACATAAGGTATTTATTGTTGCTTCTATATTTTTTCTGAGCTTTCAGATCTGATACTTTTGTCTGTCAAATTTGTTGTTGTTGCTCTCTTCAGTTGTTCCTGCTGCCTATGTTTTTTCTCATTCCTCAGCTAGAGCTCTGAGGTTCTCCAGTGGTGACATTTTTTGTGTATGCGACCAGTCTTTGACCACCATAGATTTTAGATGTTGGTGCGGTGTTGTGCAGTGTTGGTGCAGTGTTGGTGTAGTTTAAACATTTCTCATTGTTGCATTTGTAAAGTGGTTCATGCTCTAGTTTGTAGTCCCAGTCTTCCCATTACGCCTGTAGATTTTTTCTCTAGGTAGGAGCTGGATGGAGTTAAAAAAAAACAAAAAAAAAACGATTAAAAAACCATGATATTCATGAGATTTGAACTCGTAAACTACCAAGTTCAGCGTGTTAGCCACCGCACCATTGCAGTTGGTCAGCTTTTTTCTTTATTGATAGAAAAAAATCATGTACTGCTAATGTCAGGTTTTTCTCTTATTTCAAAGTTTGTGATTTTTCATCTATTCAACCAGGTACCATATAATTCACAACAGTTTCAGTGAAATCCAAAGTAGAAGGGACTGCTAAGACCAGGCCATCAACTCACCATCCAATGTTGTCTGCTACAACTGCACCAGAGGCTGCCATGCACGGGTTGGACGTTGTGAGCAGCTCCAGACATAGCCCCTAGCACGACTGAAGCAAGTAGAAGTCAGCCATTGTCTTCCGAGACAGGAGGAGCCTAACTGAATGGGGACAAGCATCACTACTGTTGTACTAAACGTCCGTGTATGTGCCTGTGTCAGAGTCGAGATGGTTCTATATTTCTGCAAAATCCAGGTTAGAAAATTGCTGATATCCTCTTTTGTGTAGCCAGAGCGTTTTTTTCCCTTTAAATAGTGTCCCTATTTGCTAACGGAAATTTGCGTAAAATGCGTTGGACAGAAAACAGAAATGTTCTGTTTTATATTATAGTCTTAGTGTACATTAATTTTTGCAGACTGTCGCCAGTAAAAATTAACTGTCCAAATAAGGATTGAAGATTAAGATTTACGCAGTTTATATAGTAGTTATGAATTAAACACCAAAGTGAGGAAATCAATTCATTGAAATCATCAGCTGATAAAGTACAGCTGAATTTTGATATATAAAGTCTGTAAATAGTAGTTCTAAATTGTATTCCTTTCATAAAAACATGAGCCATCATGAACTAGGTCAGGGGGGGGGGGGGAGGGGCATGCTTTGGAAGAGTGGTATGGTTGAAGACGGCAATGAAATTGTTATAATCAGCTGATGAAGCCAAAGATGAAACATGATAGTGTTGGGATTTGTATTGAACCAAAGAGGTCAGCTCCAAATATTTTAAATTTGAAATAAGCAAAATTTGTAACGCTTCTTTTAGAAAAGGGAGTTCATGAATAATTATTTAGATTGATACAATTAATGTTGACAGCAAATCATTTGAATATTTTAGTTTTTTAAGCAAATGATTAAATGTAATAGTCTCTTTACAGAAAAGTAATGAATTAATTTTCTTGGTACATGGCATCAGCTCATTTTGACAAATATTTCGCCTAATCAAAGCAAACGATGAAGTGGGATAAAAGTCTTCAAACAACACGTGTGAAAATGTGTTACAATGCAGCATCGAAGCATTTTAACAGTATAGCTTATAAAGCAGAGGGTGAAAATGTGACAATCTCTTAAAAAGAATAATTCCGAACTATTTTGTATTCACAAAAACTGTTTTGTATTCACATAGAATTAAGTCATATTTAAACATTTGAACTAAAATAATAAAGGTTGTGATGTCTTTAAAGAATAATTGTGAATTCTTTCTGTTCCGAGGTCATATGTTTAAAGTATTTTTTAAATATTTAAGTTAACAAAGGAAGAGTTGAAATGAGTCAATGTTTGTAAAGAACAATTGTGAATTTATTCTGTTTCAAAGTGGTAAGATAAAATCATCGTAGCATATGAGCTAACATTTAACTTTTTCCCTGTCACTGATGACTTTTTAACTGCTGACAGGAAACAACAGGACAGGAACCAAGTGGCGAAGAACAGACACGCCATCCAGCACCACTTGTCAGGTACCAGCACATGATCAGGTAACAGGTTTGTGTCCAAAACTCCCCCACCCCCATCCACTGACCATGAGTGGTGATGAGGGTGCTAGTATTTCGGAAGAGGCTATTAACAGAGGTCATGTGAACATCACAGATTTAGCGCACATAAACGAACCTACGTCAACAAGCGAGTTGCCTCTGGCAAAATTCTGTAGAAAAAAGCCACTCTGATAATTCAGACTATGTCTGTGTGTCTTGGTAGTTGCGTTTGTATTTTCAAATCCTAATTGAAAATTCCAGCTGCACACAACAATATTTTTTAAAAGATATTTTTCAGAAAAAAGATTTAGGATATAAACAAAATTCTAAGAAATCATTCTGACCACAGATGCTAAATCAATTGAGTTCTTTGATATCGCGGCAAATAGGCCATATCCGAGGGTATCTATTTAAATTTTGTCGAGTTTAATTTCACAACCATTATCATGCATAGCAGCAGCTTTTCTTACAATGTATTCAAAGCACAAACACGGTTAATATTCCCATTCATAACTAGAGTATGACACTGCATCCATGGCAAAATGATTCAATACCTTAATTATAATTCTCCACATTCCTCCATGGGAATAAAAATCACCTGTTTGACATTGACTATTTGCCATCACCTATCCCATAGTCTGGTTGACCATTGGGACAACACCGAAGATATTGCAACCAGCTTCCTCCATTCCTTGTGGTTCTTAGCTTTCATCAGTATGTGATGCCACTCAAGGCCAGTCCACTCTCTGATGTCTTCTCATTGCATTCTCTGCCTCGAATTTGCCAAGTCAAACATATTTTAAATCATCCAATGAAGGGCAATTATAACACTGACATGCACACACCGGATAGTAATTATAATCTTGAAAAAAAAGAGCTGCGTTTCGAATTTGTTTAAACATTCCAAGATAACTTCAAATCCTCTTCTTCCCTTCCCGCCCTGATGTAGGCACACAATGTAGTAAGGACTAGAAAAGACATAAACACAGACACACAGACACAGACACAGACACAGACACACACAGACACACACACCCACACCCACACACACCACAACACACAAACACACACACACACAACCACAACACACACACAACACACACACAACACACACACACACAACACACACACAAACACACACACACACACACACAAACACACACACACAAAACACACACACAAACACACACACACACACACACACACACACACCCCACACACACACACACACACACACACACACACACACACACACACACACACACACACACACATACACTCCCTCTAAAATCTCCATCCAACTCCTTGCCAGAATGATTAATTTCCTTAATTCTATCACTCCTTGCTAAAACTGTAGACTCTCCTTATTTTTTTTTCTTATTCATTTTCACGCTTCCCAGTACAGTGCATTTTTTCCCCAAGCAAGACTGACGATTTTTCTTCTTCTCTTTTTCAGATGTTATGACATTTGGAAGACATCTCTATGAAAAACAGCCCTACAGTCAAGGAAAAAGGACTTTCCAGTAACAAAAACAAAACACAACCACCCAGTCGCCCAGTCGGCTACGCCAAGTGCCTCTCCAAGGAAAAGCATTTTTAGTGACTGTCCTGGGTTGACCCTTATGGTTGGCCAGGGAATCGATACAAGGACTATCAGCAGAGATGGTTTTCTACCTTACGTTAAAATCTGTACAGGGTAGAGGTAAAAGGTAAAGGTGTCCCATAACCTAAGCCGTCGTAGGGGAGCGAGGCATCAGAGACCTCAGCTTCTCTAGCTAGGGGCCAGCATACTGAGGGCGGCGCCCATCTCCTCTCCCTCGCTGCTTTGCCTTCCCTGACCCTAAAGAGGGCAGGTACCCATTTACAACTGGGGGAACTGGGGGGACTGTTCTGAAGCCAAGGCGCGTAAACGGTCACCCATCCAACTGGTAACCACGCTCGATGCTGTGTAACTTGACTGAGGGAAAGCGAGTGCTCTGACCACTGAGCTATCCTGCCCCCATGTACAGGGTTGGGCAGTTTTCATCTCGGATCTGTATGTATGTATGTTTGTCCGTCGTGTTCGACGATGACCTCCAAAACAGCAGAGGAGGCAGCTGCTGTTTCGAAAATGGGGCAAAAATTTGATTATAGTGGAGATGCCTTGCCCACAGCACACCCCCACTCTCTCGGCCTTGAGGGCATAAGGACAGTCAGCATTGAAGATGTTCTCCTAAGGCCAACTAGCCCCCAGGGCTGCAGCACATAAGGACTGTGCAAGTCAAGCCTCCTAGTCAGAGTTA
>CM060340.1:37576334-37586334 GCA_030674155.1 Stramonita haemastoma
ACAACAAAATAAAGCCTTGATATTTCACTACAAGGTAGAGTAATGGCTATAGCTTTATAATGAATCAAAATCTCGAAATCGACAACTTGACCCCACCTGCCTTTAATGGCACTTAGGGGAAAAGTGGGCGAGGTGCTAAGCGACTCATTTCATGGTGAAGCGGCACATTATTTGATGTTTCAATATTCATTTTGCAGACTCGAAATATTTCTGCTTTATCTGGGCAGTTGTGCGATTTCTTTACTTGCAGGTTACTATTCCAAACAGTGCCAGCATTTTTCATCTTCAAATGGAGGATAGGATATGTGTGTATCTAGCTGCCTGTATCATTTTGTTTCCTGAAGGACATGGCTTAAATCATATCCCTAACCTATCCTTATGTGAAATTATTTATGCAGTGGTTTTGTGGTATCTTGTAGGCTTAAGCTACGCAGTTAATGCCCTTCACTGAGAGTGCTTCCTCCTTCCCCCTATTTACTATTATTCCAGGGTCAAAATTTGATGTGCATTAGTTAACATATATTGTGTTTGAAGCTGCTCTCCAATGCTCATTTTCACGAAAGGATAAAGGATAACCTCCCTTTGCTTTAGGGTTGCAAATATCTTTTTTTTTGGCTCTGAACCCAGTTAAGCGTGTTTTTGAATCCCAACTGCAAAAGGTGTGGAGAAACTGTTTACAATCCAATTGAATCACCTGTATAATTATGTGATAAATTCCGAGTGTGTCCCTCGGAATGAGTGAGGAAAATGTTGCATGTCCTTTTTAAAGAACCAACAAAAGATGTTTCCTGTAACCGGTGTTACTTCAGTTTCTTTTTCCTGTATTTTATAGTATACTTGTAAAATCACAAAATTCATAGTTTTATACTTTTTAAACTAATGGTGAGCACACACCAATGGCACTTGACTACCCAACTGACTTTTTCCTGAGACAAGCTTTGTACATCTCCCTCTTCTAAGACCTACAGTGGATCGGTGGTCTAAGAGGTAACGCGCCTGTCTAGAAAAAGAAAAGTCCGGGTGGGAAGTGTGTGGCGGTTCGATCCCTGTTTTGGCCCCAAACTTTTCCCTCATTCTTTAGATCATGAGTTGTGGTCTGGGTGCTAGACTTTCGAGTGAGATAATAAACCGAAGTCCTGTGTGTGACACACGATTATTTCGTTCAAGTAAAAGAACCCACGGCAACAAGAGGGTTGTCCCTGGAAAAAAAATTCTGTTGAAAAAAAAAGCCACTCTGATAAGGAAACAAACCAGAAAAGAAGCAAAAAAAATAATAGTGGCATTGCTCGTGTGGCTAAGCGCTCTCCCCAGGGAGAGCAGCCCGAATTTCACGCTGATAAATCTACCGTGACTTAAGTTGCATACTTTTTTTTTTTAAAGCTGTTTTGCATTTATTTATTCAAGGCGTCTGTATTTTTTGGCTATAGAGATAACATAGCTGAAATTAATCTTTTTTGTCATTTCAGTGTTCTCAAAGCATGTTGGAATGAACACACCATTGTGGTCTGAGATTTTCAAATGCTGGTATGATCATTCAAAATCGGACAAAAAGTCAGTTGGTGGGTCATTGTCCTGTCACTGCTGGTCAGGGCTTTGGGAAAAGCCTACCTCCCCCTTCAGCCCCCAAAGAAAAGCTGGAGTTAGGGTTGGGTAGCCGGCTCGCAGCTGAAAGGAAGGTAAACTGAAAAAGAAACTATTTTAAACACAGTGTTAACACTTGATGAAAAGGGATGCGAAAGAAGTCTAAACACTTGATGAAAAATGAAACGGTACTAAAAATTTGAATCTTTGATAAGTCATTTTCAAAATGATTGAGAAGTTGGTACCTGCACTTGTCTTTCCTCACTACATTTTCCTCAATAATACTTGATGAAAAGGGATGTGAAAGCAGTCTATAGTGTTAACACTTGATGAAAAGGGATGTGAAAGAAGTCTATAGTGTTAACACTTGATGAAAAGGGATGTGAAAGTCTATAGTGTTAACACTTGATGAAAAGGGATGTGAAAGAAGTCTATAGTGTTAACACTTGATGAAAAGGATGTGAAAGAAGTCTATAGTGTTAAACACTTGATGAAAAGGGGTGCGAAAGAAGTCTATAGTGTTAACACTTGATGAAAAGGGGTGCGAAAGAAGTCTATAGTGTTAACACTTGATGAAAAGGGATGTGAAAGTCTATAGTGTTAACACTTGATGAAAAGCGATGTGAAAGCAGTCTATAGTGTTCAAACGTGATGAAAAGTGATGTGAAAGCAGTCTATAGTGTTAACACTTGATGAAAAGGGGTGCGAAAGAAGTCTATAGTGTTCAAACGTGATGAAAAGTGATGTGAAAGAAGTCTATAGGAAAATAAATCTTAAACATGGCCCAGGTCTTTGTTCAGAGTTATGTTCCTGAATGATTGTGTTTACAAATTAGTGTGGAGTATGAGTACAAGACCTCGTGCATAATTTTATACGCTTCTGTCTCTCTCTGTCTCCCTCTCTGTGCCTCTGTGTCTCTCTGTCTCTGTCTCGCTCTCTCTGTGTCTCTGTGTCTGTCTGTCTCTGTCTATATGCCTCTCTCTCTCTGTCTGTCTCTATACTTCTCTCTGTCTCTCTGTCTTCTGTCTGTCTGTCTGTCTGTCTGTCTGTCTGTCTGTCTGTCTGTCTGTCTGTCTGTCTGTCTGTCTGTCTGTCTGTCTGTCTGTCTGTCTCTCTCTCTCTCTCTCTCTCTCTCTCTCTCTCTCTCTCTCTCTCTCTCTCTCTCTCTCTCTCTCTCTCTCTCTCTCTCTCTCTCTCAATTTGACGACCCGAGTTCGACTCCGAGGGGATTTTTCCCCTGGAGTTAACATGAGTGCTGACTCCACTCTCCCCAAAAGTCTTTCGGATGAGACTGTAAACCGAGGCCCTGTGTGCGAACGCACGCAGAACATCTTGCGCACACGTTAAATCCTGTTCCTCTTCTCGTATGAGTAGGCCATCGTGTGCCGGTGGGAACAGATGACACGATTTACAAAAAACTGCATACACACGGGGACTGGATGTAAAAAAAAAAGCACACGAGTGCTTATTCCATCATCCTCGATATACAAGAATAAAATATAAAAAAATAAAAAAATAAATGAATGAATAAATAAATAAATGAATAGATAAAAAATAAAAAAATAAAAAATAGATAGATAAATAAATAAATAAATAAATAAATAATAATAAATAAATAAATAAATAAATAAAACTAACGGCAGCGCAACGCATTTTCACTCATTATGAAAGACATTAGATGTTGTATGAACGTTGGACGACGACGACGACGAAGAAGAAGATCAATTCCAATCAATGCAATAACGCTCACCTCAAGTTAAAAAAAAAATCAACACCATCGGATTCCTTCATATATCTCACACCGTCAATCTTTTTTTTTTTTAAAAAAAGAAGAAGAAGAAAAGAAGAAGAAGGAGAAGAAGAAGAAGGAGAAGGAGGAGAAGCTAAGAAGAAGAAGAAGAGGAGAAGAAGAAGAAGAAGAAGAAGAAACAAGAACAAGAACAAGAACAGGAACAGGAACAGGAACAAGAAGAACAAGAAGAACAAGAACAAGAAGAACAAGAAGAACAAGAAGAAGAACAAGAAGAAGAAGAACAACAACAAGAACAAGATCAAGAAGAACAAGAAGAATAACAAGAACAAAACATGAAATAACGAAGTACCTTAAAAAATCTTAACCCAAAGACTGAGAAAAAACAGACAGTGTTGAGGACGCCAGCCATTCCGCTTAAGTCATTCTTCCCAGTGTACAAAAAATAAACAACATTTACAGGATGATAAACACTTTAATGTACGAAAATATACATAAGAGAAATGTTATAATGATCATGGGCAAATACCACTGCAGAATGAACATCCTGTGCCCACCCTAGTGTTAACAATATCACTGCCTTGTCGCCAGAACAAAACACAATACAGTCAAAATGTCATAACAACATTTGAAAAGTAAATATTAATCAGATTGGCTCGAAAAGGCAGGAGAGTGGATGGGAAGGCAAAAAAAAAAAGCAAGCAAGAGAGATTGTAGAAAGATAAGAGGAAATGCAGAGAAAAAGAAAGGTGATAATTTTAAAAAAAAAGGGATGTTATAAAATAGAATGATAACAATAATTAAAAAAATATAAAAAAAACAATTATTACTTCATTACATTATAATAACAATAATGGTATATACTTTAGATAGCGCTGATACTGGTAAAGCTGACAAATCAAAGGGCTTGCACTGAAATCAGTCACGCCAATGACAGATAGGCAGAGAAAAAGACAGAAACGACAAAACCTCTCAAACGGACGCCTCTGCAAACACACACACACACACACACACACACACACACACACACACACACACACACACACACACACACACCACACCCACCACACACACACACACACACCCAAATAAAAGGGCTCACAAACCCCTGGCTTCCATTTTCCCGTGAGGTCCCAACTTCAATCCTCCGACCCCTTGACCATCCCCTTGTCATCACAGCTTGCACAAAACAGTCACAGCACCACACGATCGTCATCAGGTAAAAAACAAAAAAAGGTAAAGGTGTCCCGTAACCTGTGTGGTCGTAGGGGAGCGAGGCATCAGAGACCACAGCTTCTCTAGGGGCCAGGATGATGAGGGCGGTGTCCATCTCCTCTCCCTCGCTGCTTTACCTTCCCTGACCCTAAAGAGGGCAGGTACCCATTTACAACTGGGTGAACTGGGGGGACTGTACTGTAGCCAAGGCGCACAAACGGTCACCCATCCAATTGGTAACCACGCTCGACGCTGCTTAACTTTGGCTGGGGGAAAGCGAGCGCCCTGACCACAGTCCCCTCATCATCAGTTTAATTTGAATTATGCGCACAGTAGGGAATGTAAAGCAGCGAGGGAGAGGAGATATGCGCCGCCCTCAATTGCTGGCCCTTAGAGAAGCTGAGGTCTCTGATGTCTCGCTTCCCTTACCACCATATAGGTGATGGGAACGTACACCTTTATCTTTTTTTTAAAATTTTTACCTTTGTGCGCCAAAAAAAATCACAGTTAAAACTTCAAGAACATCATTATTTTAAGAGGTAAAGGTCAACAAAAAGAAAGTGGATGGAATGTATTGAGAGAGAATCATTGAAGAAGTGGAGATCTTGCACGTACGTTAGATACATGTAGACACATATAGGTCTCAATGGTTGTACAGAAGCTTTCCAAAACTTGAGACACATTCATGCTGAGACGAGCACACCGCATTCAGCACTTTTTATTAGGAGTAGTGCTTAGATGTCGTTTATCCTTTATTGTTGTGTAACATCATTATTGTATCATGTTGTGCCTACTACTGCTCTGTATTGTAATGCACTCGTCTAATATCACCGTGTGTATACAGACATTGAATTGAAGACAACAATAACAACAAAAGCAACAACATAGTAGTGTATCTATGCCTAGCATTTCTTAAGCGTGAAACGTGAAACTCGTTGCATGAAATTTGAATTGTTTCCCACCTAGAAAAGCTTGTATGTCGCCACAGCAGAACGCCACTCGTTTTCCTCTCTGCTCGTATAATATAAATTTTGACTTGCCTGCCAGCCGCCTTGGCGCAGTGGTTAGCGCCTTGGATTTCGGACTGGGAGGTCGCGGGTTCGAACCCCATACGAGTCATAGGGAATTTTCGGACTCCGGCCGGCTCCTACCCAGAATGAGTGTGCTGTGGGCTCAGTGGGGAGACTGGGACCACACAGTTGAGCTTCATCCACTTTACGGATGCGAATTTGAGAGTGTTGCTCAAATTACCTGACCAACACTGCAGGTGTTTGTATCTCTCGGGCCCAGTTGACGCCGGGATATATTATGACAGTCAGCGTAGAGAACAACCCTGTCAAGTAGTCTCAAAGCAGATGCACTTCCAAAGCAGCATCATTACATCATCATCATTGCCATTGATCATCATGCAATAATAAAAATTGCCTCTGATTCGGTGGCCCTCGCTGCTCTGGTCTCATGGAGACCTCAGATTCGGTTTCCCCATACACTTCTGTGCCTGTGGTGAGTTTGTGTCAAAGCCTTTGGAGTTGGGCGTTCGTGGGGATCGGTCGTTGGAGGGACGTTGTGGTGGTCGCCACCTCAGGTAGGTGACTCACTCAGTCTGGCTCCGCGACTGAGCTAATATTGTCGTTAGTAGGGGGTTTAGTAGGTGGAGTCCTGCGTATGTTAGATCAGAACAGGCACCACTGAACACCACCAAAGTGACCCAGCAGAAGTGCAGGGCCCCTCTGGCTGGTGGCCCTACAGCGGCCTGATATTGATGGGTTCCTTGTGGACTCCCGACCCCGGGGGCGAGACACAGTGAATCAGGGTATGGCTGTGGCGGGGAGATTGAAATGAGCGGCGTGGGAACAGCAGGACGGAGATGTAATAGAAGACGAGGCAGCAAAAAAAATGTCTTACCTATGGAAGATGGATTGATTACGTCAGACAGTCGCTGAGTAAAAAGAAAGCGTTTAGATACGATTATAACTATGATAACCATTAGCATTGTTATCATTAACATGATTCTTATTATCATCGTGATTATGATTATGTAGTAGTAGTAGTAGTAGTAGTACTAGTAGTAGTAGTAGTAGTAGTAGTAGTAGTGTAGTAGTAGTAGTAGTAGTAGTAGTAGTAGTGGTGGTGGTGGTGGTGGTGGTGGTGGTGGTGGTGGTGGTGGTGGTGGTGGTAGTGAGTAGTAGTAGTCGTAGTAGTAGTCGTAGTAGTAGTAGTAGTAGTAGGGGTGGTGGTGGTGGTGGTGGTGGTATATTATTTTCCCCTTGTTATTGTTGTTATTGTTGTTATTGTTTCCATCGTCATAATAAGCACCATACCATACAACAATTCCAGCACACAAAAACAAATCACCCTAACATAATAATTATTAACACGCTCACAAAATTCTTCCACGCTTGTAACTACCCCTGAAGAGAGAGAGAGAGAGAGAGAGAGAGAGAGAGAGGAGGAGAGAGAGAGAGAGAGAGAGAGAGAGAGAGAGAGAGAGAGAGAGAGAGAGAGAGAGAGGAGAGAGAGAGAGAGAGAGAGAGAGAGAGAGAGAGAGAGAAGAGAGAGACAGAGAGAGACAGAGAGAGGACAGAGGAGAGAGACAGAGACACAGAGAGACACAGAGAGACACAGAGAGACACAGAGACACAGAGAGACACAGAGACAGAGAGACAGAGAGTGAGTCAGAGAGACAGAGAGTGAGAGAGAATGAGGGAGAGAGAGAGAGATAGAGAGAGAGACAGACATACAGATAGACATACAGATAGAGAGAGAGACAGAGAGAGAGAGAGAGAGAGAGAGAGAGAGAATGAGAGAGAGACGGAGACAGAGAGACAGACAGACAGAAAGACAGACAGACAGGACAGACAGACAGACAGACACAAAGACAGACACACAGACAGACACAAACACACACAAACACAAAAAGAAAAGAACAGCAACCAACCATACATCCAACCCCTACCCCCCTCCTCCCCTCCTCCCCACCTCCTCCCAACCTCCTCCCAACCCACCACTCCACCCCCACCTCCCCCACCACCCACCCACAACTCATCAAACCAAACTATCACTCTCTCTGCGTCACACTCCGTTAGGGGCTGGGGTGACGTCAGCGGGACTGCTGCTGCTGCTGCTGTTGCGGGACCGACTGGATCAGGGAGCTCGGAGGCGTCCTGCAGAGCGTTGAGTTCGTCCACCATCCAAGGAGCTCTCTCCGACACGAAGGAGATGACCCTGTCCACGAACTGAGCATGTCTCCGACTGGCCTGAGTCAGCTCTCTGAGAGCTGCCAACACTTCTTCCTGAAAAGGGACAAAGATTTGTAGAAAGATTTTTTTTTTATATATAAAGATTTTATTCTTTTATACCAAGGTAATGGAATAAGCACTCTTGTGCTTTTTTTTTTTTTTTTTACATCCAGTCCCCGTGTGTTTTGTAAATTTTGTAAATGTCATCTGTTCCCACCGGCACACGATGGCCTACTCTTACGAAAAGCGGAACAGGATTTCACGTGTGCGCAAGATGTTCTGCGTGCGTTCGCACACGGGGCCTTGGTTTAAAGTCTCATCCGAAGGACTTGTGGGGAGAGTGGAGTCAGCACTGATGTTAACTCCAGGAGAAAAATCTCCTCAACCGGAATCGAACCCGGGTCGTCAAATTGCGAGCGCAATGTTCTGACCACTAGGCTATCCGTCCCCCGGACAAAAGGTGGTGTGTGTGTCAAGTCAAGTCAAGTCAAGTCAAGTCAAGTCAAACTTTTATTTCCAGATGGTACATTGAGTAAGCAGTGCAGTTGCTTTTTTTCATCAAGCCATCCATGTAAGAAAAAAAATCATATATATATCCATCCATCCATCCATCCATCCGTCCGTCCGTCCAACGTCTATCCGTCCGACTATCCATCCATCCATCCATAAACCATCCACCAAACGATCAATCAGTCAATCAATCATCAATCAATCAATCAATCAATCAATCAATTAATCAACCAATCAATCACTCATCACTCAATCACTCACTCACTCAATCAACCAACCAACCAATTAACCAAACAGCCAACCAACCAGCCAGCCAACCAGCCAGCCAACCAACCAATCAAACATTTAGTCATTGAATCAGTCAACCAACCGATCAATCAAACATTTAGTCAATCAATCAATCAACAACCAACAAATCAACGAACCAACCAACCAACCAGCAATCAACCAACAAATCAACCAACCAAGCAACAAACCAAACCAACCAACCAACCAACCAACCAACCGATAATCAATCAACCAACCAACCAACCAATCAACCAACCAACCAACCCACGAATCAACCAACCAACCAACCAACCATCAACCAACCAACCAGCCAACCAACCAACCAACCAGCAACAACCAACCAACCAACTGATTAACCAACCAACCAACCAACCAACCAACCAACCAACCAACCAACCAACCAACAACCAACCAACCAACCAACCAACCAACCAACCAACCAACCACGAATCAACCAACCGACCAACCAACCCATCAACCATCCAACCAAAAAACCAACCAACCAACCAACCATCCAATCAACCAACCAACCAACACAACCAACCCACCACCAACCAACAACCCACCAACCAACCAACCAACACAACCACCAACCAAACAACCACCCACCCACCAACCAACCCACCCACCCACCACCACCAACCAACCAACCACCAACCACAACCCAACCAACCAACCCACCAACCAACCACCACCAACCAACCCACCAACCCACCAATGCAGCACTGACGGAGGACAGACCTTGGAGGTGGCGGGGGTGTCCATGGTGGCCAGACTGACGTCAATGTGCTCAAAGAAGACGGCGTGCAGATCCTGACTGGTCTCCACTGCAAAGAGATCCAGCAATGCCAATGAGATCCGTGCAATGCCAATGAGATCCGTGCAATGCCAATGAGATCCGTGCAATGTCAATGTGATCCGCGCAATATCAATGAGATCCGTGCAATGCCGATGAGATTCGTACAATGAGATTAGTGCTATGAGATTCGTGCCATGAGATTCGTGCCATGAGATTCTTGCAATGATATTCATGCAGTGCCATGAGATTCGTGCAATGAGATTCGTGCAGTGCCATGAGATTCGTGCCGTGCAATGATATTCGTGCAGTGCAATGGGACTCGTGGAATGCAACGATATTCGTGCAGTGCCATGAGATTCGTGCCGTGCAATGAGATTCGTGCAGTGCAATGAGATTCGTGCAGTGCACGGAGATTCGTGCCGTGCAATGAGATTCGTGCAATACCATAAGATTCGTGTAATGCAATGAGATCCGTGCGGTGCCATGAGATTCGTGCAGTGTAATGATATTCGTGTAATGCAAAGAGATTCGTGCAATGCGAAGAGATTCGTGTAGTGCAACAAGATTCTTGCAATGAGATTCGTGCAGTGCAATAAGAATCGTGCAATGCAATAAGAT
>CM060340.1:37603834-37607910 GCA_030674155.1 Stramonita haemastoma
GCACACCATGTATGTTATGTAACGCAACCATGTATGTAACGCACACCATGTATGTAACGCACACCATGTATGTTATGTAACGCACACCATGTATGTTATGTAACGCACACCATGTATGTTATGTAACGCACACCATGTATGTTATGTAACGCACACCATGTATGTTGTGTAACGCACACCATGTATGTAACGCACACCATGTATGTAACGCACACCATGTATGTAACGCACACCATGTATGTTATGTAACGCACACCATGTATGTTATGTAACGCACATCATGTATGTAACGCACACCATGTATGTAACGCACACCATGTATGTAACGCACACCATGTATGTTATGTAACGCACACCATGTATGTTATGTAACGCACACCATGTATGTAACGTACACCATGTATGTTATGTAACGCACACCATGTATGTTATGTAATGCACACCATGTATGTTATGTAACGCACACCATGTATGTTATGTAACGCACACCATGTATGTAACGCACACCATGTATGTCATGTAACGCACACCATGTATGTTATGTAACACACACCATGTACGTAACGCACATCATGTATGTTATGTAACACACACCATGTATGTAACGCACACCATGTATGTAACGCACACCATGTATGTATATAACGCACACCATGTATGTAACGCACACCATGTATGTTATGTAACGCACACCATGTATGTAACGCACACCATGTATGTAACGCACACCATGTATGTAACGCACACCATGTATGTAACGCACACCATGTATGTTATGTAACACACACCATGTATGTAACGCACACCATGTATGTAACGCACACCATGTATGTAACACACACCATGTATGTTATGTAACGCACACCATGTATGTTAAGTAACACACACCATGTATGTAACGCACACCATGTATGTTATATAACGCACAAGATAGCACACACAAGATATCACACACATGATGTTACACCGACAAAGTTACACACAAGGTGCTACACATACACGATGTCACAAAGTCAAATTTACACACGTGATGTTACACAGACGAAGTTACACACACAACAACAACAACAACAATTATTGTGTATGTATTGAAGACATCAGGTTCGAAAACCAGCACTTACACAGAAAGGACAGTCTGGACTCCACAAGGTCAGCACCCACAATGCCGTTTCCTGCCCACCAGAAGTAAAACATAAAAAGAAAACAAAACAACAATCCGCCATTTGAATCCTTTTCTTTCTTTTTCTTTTATTCTTTTTATTTCGAGGATAATGGAATAAGCACTCCTGTGCTTTTTTTTTTTTTTTTTTTTTTTTTACATCTGTTCTTTTTTCTTTCATTTTTTTTTTATATATCGAGGATAATGAAATAAGCACTCATATGCTTTTTTTTTTTTTTTTTTACATCCAGTCCCTGTGTGTTTGCAGATTTGTAAATCTTCTCACCTGTTCCCACCGGCATACAACGGCCTACTCTTGCAAAAAGCGGAAAGGATTTAACGTGTGTGCAAGATGTTCTGCGTGCGTTTGCACACAGGGCATCGTTATATAGTTTTATCAAGGGCTTTTGGGGAGAGTGGAGTCAGCACTGATGTTAGCTCCAGAGGGAAAATCCCATCGAACGGGAATCGAACTTGGGTCGTTAAATTGCGAGCGCAATGTTCTGACCACTAGGCTATCCCAGGAATGAACAAAGCAAAAAAAAACCACACACATAAAAATGGAGATCAAAGAGGGTAAAAAACTAAAGGACGAGACAAGGTGAGGAAGAGGGGAAGAGAGGAAGAGGGGAAAAGCAAAAGAAGAAAGTCTTAAGAGAGGAAGGAGGAAAAGATGACTGGGGGGAGTGAGGGGGGGGGGGGGGGGGGGGGTAGATAAGGAATGAACAGAGAGAAAATAGAATGGGGAGATAGGAAGGAATGAAGACAGAGAGAGAATAGAATAGGGAGATAGGAAGGAATGAAGACAGAGAGAGAATAGAATAGGGAGATAGGAAGGAATGAAGACAGAGAGAAAATAGAATGGGGAGATAGGAAGGAATGAAGACAGAGAGAGAAAATAGAATGGGGAGATAGGAAGGAATGAAGACAGAGAGAGAGAAAATAGAATGGGGAGATAGGAAGGAATGAAGACAGAGAGAGAGAAAATAGAATGGGGAGATAGGAAGGAATGAAGACAGAGAGAGAAAATAGAATGGGGAGATAGGAAGGAATGAAGACAGAGAGAGAGAAAATAGAATGGGGAGATAGGAAGGAATGAAGACAGAGAGAGAGAGAATAGAATAGGGAGATAGGAAGGAATGAAGACAGAGAGAGAGAGAGAAAATAGAATGGGGAGATAGGAAGGAATGAAGACAGAGAGAGAGAAAATAGAATGGGGAGATAGGAAGGAATGAAGACAGAGAGAGAGAGAGAAAATAGAATGGGGAGATAGGAAGGAATGAAGACAGAGAGAGAGAGAAAATAGAATGGGGAGATAGGATGGAATGAAGACAGAGAGAGAGAGAGAAAATAGAATGGGGAGATAGGAAGGAATGAAGACAGAGAGAGAGAAAATAGAATGGGGAGATAGGAAGGAATGAAGACAGAGAGAAAATAGAATGGGGAGATAGGAAGGAATGAAGACAGAGAGAAAATAGAATGGGGAGATAGGAAGGAATGAAGACAGAGAGAGAGAGAAAATAGAATGGGAGATAGGATGGAATGAAGACAGAGAGAGAGAGAGAAAATAGAATGGGGAGATAGGAAGGAATGAAGACAGAGAGAGAGAGAAAATAGAATGGGGAGATAGGAAGGAATGAAGACAGAGAGAGAAAATAGAATGGGGAGATAGGATGGAATGAAGACAGAGAGAGAAAATAGAATGGGGAGATAGGAAGGAATGAAGACACAGAGATAGAAAATAGAATGGGGAGATAGGAAGGAATGAAGAGAGAGAGAAAATAGAATGGGGAGATAGGAAGGAATGAAGACACAGAGATAGAAAATAGAATGGGGAGATAGGAAGGAATGAGACAGAGAGAGAAAATAGAATGGGGAGATAGGAAGGAATGAAGACAGACAGAGAGAAAATAGAATAGGGAGATAGGAAGGAATGAACAGAGAGAGAGAAATAGAATGGGGAGATAGGAAGGAATGAACAGAGAGAGAGAGAGAGAAAATAGAATGGGGAGATAGGAAGGAATGAACAGAGAGAGAGAGAGAGAAAATAGAAAGGGGAGATAGGAAGGAATGAACAGAGAGAGAGAGAGAGAAAATAGAATGGGGAGATAGGAAGGAATGAACAAAGAGAGAGAAATAGAATGGGGAGATAGGAAGGAATGAAAGACAGAGAGAGAGAAAATAGAATAGGGAGATAGGAAGGAATGAAGAGAGAGAGAGAGAAAATAGAATGGGGAGATAGGAAGGAATGAAGACAGAGAGAGAGAAATAGAATGGGGAGATAGGAAGGAATGAAGACACAGAGAAAATAGATTGGGGAGATAGGAAGGAATGAAGACAGAGAGAGAGAGAAAATAGAATGGGGAGATAGGAAGGAATGAACAGAGAGAGAGAAAAACAGAATGGGGAGATAGGAAGGAATGAAGACAGAGAGAGAGAGAAAATAGAATGGGGAGATAGGAAGGAATGAACAGAGAGAGAGAATAGAATGGGGAGATAGGAAGGAATGAAGACAGAGAGAGAGGAATTAGAATGGGGAGATAGGAAGGAATGAAGAGAGAGAGAGAAAATAGAATGGGGAGATAGGAAGGAATGAAGACAGAGAGAAAAATAGAATGGGGAGATAGGAAGGAATGAAGACAGAGAGAAAATAGAATAGGGAGATAGGAAGGAATGAACAGAGAGAGAGAGAGAGAAAATAGAAATGGGGAGATAGGAAGGAATGAACAGAGAGAGAGAAAATAGAATGGGGAGATAGGAAGGAATGAAGACACAGAGAAAATAGATTGGGGAGATAGGAAGGAATGAAGACAGAGAGAGAGAGAATAGAATGGGGAGATAGGAAGGAATGAACAGAGAGAGAGAAAACGAATGGGAGATAGGAAGGAATGAACAGAGAGAGAGAATGAATGGGGAG
>CM060340.1:37613010-37620510 GCA_030674155.1 Stramonita haemastoma
CCCCACTCCCCCACCCTCTCTCTCTCTCCCCTCTCACCCCCCGCCCTCTCACTCCCCCCACCCCCACCCCTTCTCCCCCCCCCACCACCCCCCACCCACCTCTCCCTCTCCCCACACACACGTACACACTCCCCCCCCAACATCCATACCAGAACGGAACGAACGATGGATGGATTACCTGTACAGCGGCCTCGTACTTCTCCCTGTCCCTCTCCCACCCTCTCTCTCCCTCCCCCTCCCCTCTCTCTCTCTCCATCCCATCCCTTCCCTCCCCCCTCTATCCCCCCCTTCCCTCTCCCCCCCTTCTCTCCTCCCTCTCTCCTCTCCCCACACACACACTCCCCCACATCCTCTCTCTCCCCCCCCACACTCCCCCACATGTGTGTGTGGGGAGAGAGAGAGGATGTGGGGGAGTGTGTGTGTGTGCGTGTGTGTGCGCTTGCACACACACTCCCCCACATGTGTATGTGGGGAGAGAGAGAGAGGATGTGGGGGAGTGTGTGTGTGTGCATGTGTGTGCGCTTGCACACACACTCCCCTACATGTGTGTGTGGGGAGAGAGAGAGAGGATGTGGGGGAGTGTGTGTGTGTGCGTGTGTGTTGCACTTGCACACACACTCCCCCACTTGTGTGTGTGGGGAGAGAGAGAGAGGATGTGGGGGTGTGTGTGTGTGTGCGTGGTGTGCGCTTGCGAGTGAGTACGTTCGAATTTGCTAGGACCATAGATTGTTATTGATTGCCTGTGTGATGTATAGGTCGGATTGCCAGCGCTTTGATTTGTTTTTACAAGATATAGCGCTATATAAGTTCCATGTATTATATTATTATTATTTATTATTATTATTATTATTATTATTATTATTATTATTATTATTATCATTATTATTATTATTATTATTATTATTATTATCATTATCATCATCATCATCATCATCATCATCATCATCATCATCATCATCATCATCATCATTATTATTATTATTATTATTATTAGTAGTAGTAGTAGTAGTAGTAGTAGTAGTAGTAGTGAGTAGTAATATTATTATTATTATTATTATTATTATTATTATTTATTATTATTATTATTAAAAATATTATTATTAATATTATTAGTATTAGTATTATTATCATTATTATTATCATCATCATCATCATATCATCATCATCATCATCATCATCATCATCATCATCATCATCATCATTACTATTATTATTATTATATTATTATTATTATTATTATTATTATTATTATTATTATTATTATTATTATTATTATTATTTATTATTATTTTATTATTATTATTATTATTCTTGTTATTATTCTTGTTATTATTCTTGTTATTCTTGTTATTCTTGTTGTTGTTGTTGTTGTTGTTGTTCTTTTTTCTTCTTCTTCTTCTTCTTCTTCTTCTTCTTCTTCTTCTTCTTCTTCTTCTTCTTCTTCTTTCTTCTACCAGAACGAACGAAGGATGGATTGGTTACCTGTACAGCGGCCTCGTACTTCTCCCTGTCCCTGGGATGCACGGGGCGGAGGGAGGGGGGGGGGGGCACCTCGGGAGCAGCTTGGGGCTGTCGGGGTGGAGCAGCATGTAGATCTCCGCCAACAGCTGCTCCCTCTCCTCCACCCCCACCCCTTCTTCGTCTGCACACCAGGTAGGTATAACGGACAGGATGTTACTGCATATACGATGTTTACGCACATGATGTAACTGCACACATGGTGTTCTTTCTTTCACACATGATGTTGTATAGACGGTGTTACTACACACACGATGTTACACACGCCGTGTTACACACACCATGTAACACACATGATGTAACACAGACGATGTTACTACACACACGATGTTTCGCACTTGGTGTTACTACACACATGATGTTGTACAGACGGTGTTACTACACACATGATGTTGTACAGACGGTGTTACTACACACATGATGTAACACAGACGATGTAACTACACACACGATGTTTCGTACTTGGTGTTACTACACACACGATTTAACACAGACGGTGTTACTACACACACGATTTAACACAGACGGTGTTACTACACACACGATTTAACACAGACGGTGTTACTACACACACGATTTAACACAGACGGTGTTACTACACACACGATTTAACACAGACGGTGTTACTACACACACGATGTTGTACACGCCGTGTTACACACATGATGTAACACACATGATGTAACACACACGATGTTACTACACACACAATGTTACACACACGGTGTTACACAGACGATGTAGCACGCCATGTAACGCACATGATGTAACACACACGATGTTTTCACACACACGATGTTACACACACAATGTTACACAGACGATGTAACACTCACCATGTAACGCACACCATGTAACGCACACCATGTTACACATACGATGTAACACACACCATGTAACACACATGATGTGACACACACGATGTTACTACACAAGATGTTACACTCACACGATGTTGCACAGACGATGTTACACACGCCATGTTATACACACGCCGTGTTACACACACCATGTTACACACACCATGTAACACACACCATGTAACACCCACGATGTTTATACACACTATTCTCCCCCCCCCCCCCCCCCCCCGTGATATTGAGAGAAGAGTACAGGCGGTAGAGATGAGATGCTTCCTGAGACTCCTTAGCATCTCCTACAGAGACCACATAAGCAACGAAATGCGTAACAGAATCCAGCAAATCATTGGTCCCTACGAAAATCTTCTATCAATCGTAAAGAAGCGTAACTTAAATGGGACGGGCTTGTCACAAGATATTTTTTGTATTTGTATTTTGTATCACTTTATGTCACAGCAGATTTCTGTGTGAAATTCGGGCTGCTCTCCCGGGGAGAATGCGTCGCCACAAGTGCAGCGCCTACCCATTTTTTTTTCTTTTTCCTGTCTGCAACTGTATTTGTTCCCTATCAGAGTGGCTTTTTTCTACACAATTTTGCCAGGGTCAACCCCCTTGTTGCCGTGGGTTCTTTTACGTGCGCTAAATAGTGTACGGGCCATGGTTAATGCTCAATCGAGTCTTCTGCGCACAGTCAGGGAACACGATGATAAAGATCATCGGAAGGACTTGCAAAAACAGTACTGCAAGGCACTGTCCAAGGAGGAAGAAAAAGAGACAGACCAGGGAAGAGATGGGAGGACAACATCAGCGAATGGACAGGCCTAGAACTTAACAACACTTTGAGAAAGGCAGAACAGAGAGAGGAATGGAGGGAACTGGTTGTCAAGTCTTCAGGGGTGCCCCCACGGTCACCAGACTAAGGGATAGATAGATAGATAGATAGATAGATAGATAGATAGATAGATAGATAGATAGATAGGTAGGTAGGTAGGTAGGTAGGTAGGTAGGTAGGTAGGTAGGTAGGTAGGTAGGTAGGTAGGTAGGTAGACAGACAGACAGACAGACAGACAGACAGACAGACAGACAGACAGACAGACAGACAGACAGACAGACAGACAGATAGATAGATAGATAGATAGATAGATAGATAGATAGATAGATAGATAGATAGATAGATAGATATTGATATGTTTACATGTTTACCTTTGTAATGTATGACTTGTTTGTACCTGCTTGAATTTCTTTTTCTATGAGATAATAAAGTGTTTTTGAAGTTTGAATTTCAATTTGAATGTAAACAAAGATGATGTAACACACACAACGTTACACACATGATGTTACGCATACGATGTTATTACACTGACGATGTAAAACAGGAATGTACACACACAATGTTATTACACACACGATGTTACAAACATGATGTAACACAGACGATGTAATGCACACGATATTATTACACACAAGATATTACACACACGATGTTACACATAAGATATCACAGACAAGATATTACACACACGATGCTACACAAAGTTACACACAGGATATTACACACACGAAGTTACACAGACGATGTTACACACACAATGTCACACACACGATGTTGTTACACACACGCGATGTTACGCACAAGATCTAACACACACGATGATATTACACACACGATGTAACACACGATGATATTACACACACACGATGTTACACACACGATGTTACATGGACGATGTTACACACACGATGTTATTACACAGACGATATAATTACACAGACGATATAACACACACGATGTTATTACACAGACGATATTATTACACAGACGATATTATTACACAGACGATATAACACACACGATGTTATTACACACATGATGTGATTGCACACACGATGTAACACACACGATGTAATTACACACACGATGTGACACACACGATGTTATGACACAGTCGATATAACACACACGATGTTATTACACACATGATGTGACACACACGATGTGACACACATGATGTGATTACACACACGATGTGACACACACGATGTGACACACACGATGTGACACACACGATGTGATTACACACACGATGTGATTACACACACGATGTGACACACACGATGCGACACACACGAAGTTATACAGATGATGTTATTACGCAGACAATGTTATTACACAGACGATGTAACATACACGATGTTTTTACACACACGATGTTACATACACGATGTGAAACACAAGATGCCACATACACGATGTCACAGAGTCAAATTTACACACGTGATGTTACACAGACGAAGTTACACACACAACAACAACAGCATAAGTATTGTGTATGTATTGAAGACATCAGGTTCAAAAGCCAGCACTTACACAGAAAGGACAGTCTGGACTCCACAAGGTCAGCACCCACAATGCCGTTTCCTGCCCACCAGAAGTAAAACATAAAAAGAAAACAAAACAACAATCCGCCATTTGAATCCTTTTCTTTCTTTTTCTTTTATTCTTTTTATTTCGAGGATAATGGAATAAGCACTCCTGTGCTTTTTTTATATATTTTTTTTTACATCTGTTCTTTTTTCTTTCTTTTTTTTATATATCGAGGATAATGAAATAAGCACTCATATGCTTTTTTTTTTTTTTTACATCCAGTCCCTGTGTGTTTGCAGATTTGTAAATCTTCTCACCTGTTCCCACCGGCATACAACGGCCTACTCTTGCAAAAAGCGGAAAGGATTTAACGTGTGTGCAAGATGTTCTGCGTGCGTTTGCACACAGGGCATCGTTATATAGTTTTATCAAGGGCTTTTGGGGAGAGTGGAGTCAGCACTGATGTTAGCTCCAGGGGGAAAATCCCATCGAACGGGAATCGAACTTGGGTCGTTAAATTGCGAGCGCAATGTTCTGACCACTAGGCTATCCCAGGAATGAACAAAGCAAAAAAAAACCACACACATAAAAATGGAGATCAAAGAGGGTAAAAAACTAAAGGACGAGACAAGGTGAGGAAGAGGGGAAGAGGGGAAGAGGGGAAAAGCAAAAGAAGAAAGTCTTAAGAGAGGAAGGAGGAAAAGATGACTGGCGGGAGTGAGGGGGGGGGGGAGGGGGGGTAGATAAGGAATGAACAGAGAGAAAATAGAATGGGGAGATAGGAAGGAATGAAGACAGAGAGAAAAAATAGAATGGGGAGATAGGAAGGAATGAAGACAGAGAGAAAAAATAGAATGGGGAGATAGGAAGAAATGAAGACAGAGAGAAAATAGAATGGGGAGATAGGAAGGAATGAAGACACAGAGAGAGAAAATAGAATGGGGAGATAGGAAGGAATGAAGACAGAGAGAGAGAAAATAGAATGGGGAGATAGGAAGGAATGAAGATAGAGAGAGAGAGAATAGAATGGGGAGATAGGAAGGAATGAAGACACAGAGAAAATAGAATAGGGAGATAGGAAGGAATGAAGACAGAGAGAGAGAAAATAGAATAGGGAGATAGGAAGGAATGAAGACAGAGAGAGAGAAAATAGAATGGGGAGATAGGAAGGAATGAACAGAGAGAGAAAATAGAATGGGGAGATAGGAAGGAATGAAGATAGAGAGAGAGAGAATAGAATGGGGAGATAGGAAGGAATGAAGACAAGAGAAAATAGAATAGGGAGATAGGAAGGAATGAAGACAGAGAGAGAGAAAATAGAATGGGAGATAGGAAGGAATGAAGACAGAGAGAGAGAAAATAGAATGGGGAGATAGGAAGGAATGAACAGAAGAGAGAGAGAATAGAATGGGGAGATAGGAAGGAATGAAGACAGAGAGAGAAAAATAGAATGGGGAGATAGGAAGGAATGAGACAGAGAGAGAAAATAGAATGGGAGATAGGAAGGAATGAGACAGAGAGAGAAAATAGAATGGGGAGATAGGAAGGAATGAAAGAGAGAGAAATAGAATGGGAGATAGGAAGGAATGAAGAGAGAGAAATAGAATGGGAGATAGGAAGGAATGAACAGAGAGAGAAAATAGAATGGGGAGATAGGAGGAATGAAGACAGAGAGAGAAAATAGAATGGGGAGATAGGAAGGAATGAAGAGAGAGGAAAAATAGAATGGGGAGATAGGAAGGAAGTGAAAGAAGAGAGAGAGAAATAGAATGGGAGATAGGAAGGAATGAAGACAGAAGAGAATAGAATGGGAGATAGGAAGGAATGAAAGAGAGAGAAAATAGAAGGGGAGATAGGGAAGAATGAACAGAGAGAGAAAAATAGAATGGGGAAGATAGGAAGGAATGAAGAAGAGAGAGAGAAAATAGAATGGGGAGATAGGAAGGAATGAAAGAGAGAGATGAAGAATAGAATGGGAGAGAGGAAGAGGAATGAAGAGAAGAGAGAAATAGAATGGGGATAGGAAGGAATGAACAGAGAGAGAAAAAATAGAATGGGGAATAGGAAGAAATGAAGAGATAGAGGAGAATAGAATGGGGAGATAGGAAGGAATGAAGACAAGAGAGAAATAGAATGGGAGATAGGAAGGAATGAAGAGAGATAAAATAGAATAGGGAGATAGGAAGGAATGAACAGAGAGAAAGAAAAAATAGAATGGGGAGATAGGAAGGAATGAAGACAGAGAGAGAATAGAATGGGGAGATAGGAAGAGAATGAAGACAGAGAGAGAAAATAGAATGGGAGATAGGAAGGAATGAAAGAGAGAAAAATAGAATGGGGAGATAGGAAGGAATGAAGACAGAGAGAGAGAGAAAATAGAATGGGGAGATAGGAAGGAATGAAGGACAGAGAGAATAGAAGGGAGAGAAGAGAAGGAATGAGAAGAGAGAGAGAGAGAAGGGAGATAGGAAGGAATGAGAGAAGAGAGAGAAAATAGAATGGGGAGATAGGAAGGAATGAAGACAGAGAGAGAGAAAATAGAATGGGAGATAGGAAGGAATGAAGAGAGAGAGAGAGAGAGAGATGAGAGAAGAGAAGAGAGAGAGTAGAGAAGGAAGAGAGAGAGAGAGAGAGAGAGAATAGAGAGGAGATAGGAAGGAATGAAGAGAGAGAGAGAGGAGAAATAGAATGGGAGATAGGAAGGAATGAAGACAAGAGAGAGAGAAAATAGAATGGGGAGATAGGAAGGAATGAGAA
>CM060340.1:37633010-37638010 GCA_030674155.1 Stramonita haemastoma
GGTGTGTGTGTGTGTGTGTGTGTGTGTGTGTGTGTGTGTGTGTGTGTGTGTGTGTGTGTGTGTGTGTGTGTGAGTTTGTGTGTGTGTGTGTGTGTGTATGTGTGTATGTGTGTGTGTGCGGGTGTGGGAATGTGATAAGTTTGTTAGACTGCGTGCGCGCGTGCTTGTGTGCGTGTGTGCGTGCGTGCGTGTGCCTGCGCTGCGTACGTGCTCATAATGGCCTACTCTTCCGAAAAGCAGAACGGGGTTTTACCGTATGCGCAAGATGTTCTGCCTATGTCCACACACGGGACCTCGGTTTTATAGTCTTGTCCGAAGGAGTTTTGAGGGGAGGAGTGGAGTCGGCACTGATGTTAACTCCAGGGGAAAGTTTTGCCTTGAACGGGATTCGAACCCGGGTCAGCAGATCTCGAGCACAGTGCGTAACGCTTCAAGCAACCAGGCTATCCCGTCCCCCTATAATATTTATTTATTCATTTTATTTTATTTTATTCTTTAATATCGAGGAGAATGGAATAAGCACTCATGTACTTTTTTTATCCAGTCCCCGTGTGTATGCAGTTTTTTAATCTTGTCATCTATTCCCACCGGCACACAATGGCCTACTCTTCCGAAAAGCGGAACAGGACTTAACGTGTGCTGCGCAAGATGTTCTGCGTGAGATCGCATACTGGGCCTCCGTTAAAAGTCTCATCCGAAAGACTTTTGGGGAGAGTGGAGTCAGTACTGATGTTAACTCCAGGAGAAAAATCTCGACCGGACTCGAACCCGGGGTCGTCAAATTGCCAGCTCGCAATGTTCTGACCACTAGGCTATCCGTCCATTGATGGAAGAAGAAGAGGGAAAAGGAAATGGGTAGGCGCTGCCCTTGTGGCGACAGGCTCTCCCCGGGGAGAGCAGCCCGAATTTCATGCAGAGAAAATCTGCTGTGACATAAGGTGGTATAAAATAAAATAAAATAAATAAACTTTAAAAAGTGACCAGTCAGTAGAAAAGTAGGAGGGAAAGTGTATGTGAGGCAGACGAAGACCATACTTATGGACTGAGTGTTTTCATCTGTCTTTTTGTGTCAGTGCTTTGATTGGTTTTTGCAAGATATAGCGCTATATAAATTCCATTTATTGTTATTGTTATTGTTATTGTTCTGTCTACAGACAGATGGCATCGAAGAAGGAAGAAAAGACAGGCTATAATTATAGCATGATAGCTTGGTCTGTGCTACTAGTGTGTGTGTGTGCATGTGTGTGTGTGTACGTGTGTGCGTGTGTGTGTGTGTGTACGTGTGTGCGTGTGTGTGTGTGTGTGCATGTGTGTGTGTGTGTGTGTGTGTGTGAGAGAGAGAGAGAGAGAGAGAGAGAGAGAGAGAGAGAGAGAGAGAGAGAGAGAGAGAGAGAGAGAGAGAGAGAGAGAGTGTGTGTGTGTGTGTGTGTGTGTCTGTGTCTGTGTGTCTGTGTGTCTGTGTCTGTGTGTCTGTGTGTCTGTGTGTCTGTGTGTCTGTGTGTGTATGTATGTGTTTGAAAGTATGTGTTTGTTTATGTGCGTGAGTGTTATTCATTTATTTTATTTACTTATTATTATTTTTTTAATATCTAGGACAATGGAACAAGCACTCATGTGCTTCTTTTTTTACAGCCAGTCCAGAGAGAGAGAGAGAGAGAGAGAGAGAGAGAGAGAGAGAGAGAGAGAGAGAGAGAGAGAGAGAGAGAGAGAGAGGAGAGAGAGAGAGAGAAGGGGAGAGAGAGAGAGGAGAGAGGAGGGAGGGAGGAGAGGAGAGAGAGAAAGGGGAGAGAGGAGAGAGAGAGAGGAGAGAGAGGGAGGAGAGGAGGAGAGAGGGAGGGAGGGAGGAGAGAGAGAAGAGAGAGAGAGAGAGACAGACAGACAGACAGACAGACAGACAGACAGACAGACAGACAGACAGACAGACAGAAGGAGCAGAGGGAGGGACAGGTAAAGAGGAAAGGGGGGGGGATAAGCAGTTGGGAGGGAGGGAGGGAGGGAGGGAGGGAGGGAGGACGTTGGCAGGAAGGAAGACAGACAGACAAGTCATCAATCGTGACATTAATTCCCTCTGTGGGCCGCTATGACATGTTGATTTTGATTGGATGACACTACTCACTTCCGTGGAGGGAGGGGGGGGGGGGGGGGGAGGGAGGAGGGGAGGGGGAGGGGGAGGGGAGGGGGAGGGGGGGGACCCTTGTTTCTTATGGCGTCGTGGATTGGAGAATACCTGGACACGCGTTTGGTCACGTGACTTCATCCATCATGGAGGTTTTGATTTTGACAGACAGGAAGGGAAGGAGGGAGGGAGGGAGGGAGGGAGGAAGGGGGGTCTAACCGTGAGGGGTTTTTGAAACTGGGATTTTTTGAGTCGAAGTCTACTGCGATCAAAGCGTGTTGAAGGTGTGGATGGATATGTGTGGGGGGGGGGGGGGGGGGGGGGGGGGGGGGTTGTGTGTGTATGTGTGTGTGTGTGTGGTGTGGTAGGGGGGGGGGGTGAGTGGGGTGAGTGGGTAGGTGGGGGGGAGGGAGGTGTGTGTGTGTGTTGTATGTGTGTGGGGGGGGGAGTGGGTGGGTGGGTGAGTGGGGGGAGGGAGTGTGTGTGTGTGTATGTGTGTATGTGTGGTTTGTATGTGTGTGTGTGTTTGTATGGATGTGTGTGTGTGTGTGGTGTGGGTGTGTGTGTGTGTGTGTGTGTGGGTAGGGTGTGTGTGTGCAGATGTGTGTGTGTGCGTGTAGGGTGTGTGTGTATGTGTGTGTGCGTGCGTAGGAGGGAGTGTGTGTGTGTGTGAGTGTGAGACAGAGAGTGTATGTGTGTGCGTGTAGGTGTGTTTGTGTGTGAGAGTGTGTGTGTCTGTGTGTAGGTGGGGGGAGGGATTGTGTCTCTGTGTGTTTGTGTGTGTGTGTGTGTGTGTGTGCGTGTAGGTGTGTATGAGTGTGCGTGCGTGTAGGGTGTGTGTGTGTTGTGTGTGTGTGTGTGTGTGTGTGTGTGTGTGTGTGTGTGTGTGTGTGTGAGAGGAGAGATTGTGTGTGTGTTTGTGAGTGTGTGTGTGTGTGTGTGAGTGTGTGTGTGTGTGGTGTGTGTGTGTGCATGTGTGTGTGTGTACGGGTGAGAGAGAGAGTGTGTGTGTGTGTACGTGTGTATGCGTGCATTTGTGTACGTTTGTGTGCGGGCGGGCGTGTATATGCGCTTTTGTGCGCGCGCGTCAGTGTGTGTGTGTTATCTTTATTTTATATTTTATACCTCTTTATGTCACAACAGATTTATCTGCGTGAAAGTCGAGTTGCTCTTCCCAGGGAGAGCACGTTGCCACAAGTACAGCACCACTGATTAAAAAAAACAAAACTTTTCCCCGTCTGCAACTGTATTTGTGTCCCTATCAGAGTGGGGAGTTAGAGTCCCAAGAACGGTTCGGGGCTGTATATGGCAACGTTTTGACGGCTCCTGCGACGGTACTGGAACCATTCGTATCGGCGACTGCCTTTCCAGTGGACCATTCCAGTGGCGTGGAGAAGGGGGGGGGGGGGGGTCTGCTGCATGGGTAACAGCTTGCCCTGCATACTTACTTACCCAAGCTTTGCGTTCTCAAGACTAGAGCGCAACTCCATAGTTTTCCGAGACTGATGGGTGCCTACTACTTCTACTACTACACTTTCAACAGAACATCATTCTATTATCCGATAAGTATATAAGAATTTGTGAGGTTTAACTATTATGATAGTCCTAGCTGAGCTAGCTATCCTGTAGAGGGAACGACATCACCAAGTAACTAAACGAAAAGGTAAAAATGTCCCCTAACCTATGTGCTCGTAGAGGAGCGAGGCATCAGAGACCTCAGTTTCTCTAGGGCCCAGCATATTGAGGCGCGCCCATCTCCTCTCCCTCGCTGCTTTACCTTCTCTGACCCTGAAGAGGGCAGGTACCCATTTACAGCTGGGTGAACTAGGGGGAGACTGTACTGAAGCCAAGGTGTGAAAACAGTCACACATGTAATTGGAAACCACGCTCGACGCTGCTTTAACATTAGCTGGGGGAAATCGAGTGCTCTGACCACTGAGCTATCCCCGATCGATCATGCATACATATGATAATCCTGGATAATAGCTAAACTTAAGTCCTTCGGATGAGACTTTAAACCGAGGCCCCGTGTGCGAACACACGCAGAACATCTTGTGCACACGTTAAATCCGGTTCCGCTTTTCGAAGGCTATCGTGTGCCGGTGGGAACAGATGACAATATTTACAAAATTGCATACACACAGGGACTTGATGTAAAAAACAACAACAGTAGTGCTTATTCCATTATCCTCGATAAAAAAAGAAGAAATAAAATCAAATAAAAATAAATAAAAAATCAAATTGATCACCCCATGTGGAACACTTGCTATATATTTTATATACGCTAATTAAGTAGCTATATGAGAAAGTTCAATATAAAAATAATCTTTTTGTCTTCCACATTGAGGTGTGCAAGACGTACACATGTCTGCTTACCCTTCGCTCTCGCCTCATTTCCCTCAGCGTGCGCGTAACAATAATCTATCAGCTAAACTGACAAGAGGTACCTCTGGCAACAATTATACAAAAAAATATGAGAGAACAAGATTTGCAGATAAATCATTCACATTGTCTTTTGTTGTTGTTGTAGCTGACGACATACTCGAAACAAATGCGCGACGTTTTTAATTCCCTCCCCCTGCTTAGAGAACGCTGTTGACTGCTTTGGGCTTACTAAAAATCATAAAGGCTCGCTCTATCATGGGAGTTAATTCACACGCATGCGCATAGCTTCTAAATTCTCTCTCTTCAGTAAAGAACGCAGTTGCCTTCTTTGCCGATACTTAAATTCATAAGGCTCGCACCTTGAAGGGAGTTAATTAGGGAAACTTCCCTGGACGACTGTTTATTATCGAATTGTCGTCCCCAGCGGTCCCAAGAATGATATCGTTTAAATCTCAGGGAATATACAGTTCAGATGATGAATGCCTAACAACTATTTACT
>CM060340.1:37640834-37643334 GCA_030674155.1 Stramonita haemastoma
AGCGACGTTGACAGTGCTGTGGTAAAGACGCGCAAATGACACGTTATGTTGTTACAGTTGGTATTTATTTTCTCTTGTTTTTGGGGGGGGGGGGGGGTTGCCTGTTGGGGGTGGGACTTATGGCTACTACTGCTGCTGCTCTGCTGCTGTGCCGCTCCTACTGGTGGTGGTGGTGATGGTGGTAGTAGTTGGTGGTGGTGGTGGTGGTGATGATGGTAATGGTGGTGATGGTGGTGGTGGTGGGGGTGGTGGTGGTGGGGGTGGTAATGGTGGTGGTGGTGGTGGTGATGGTGGTGGTGGTGGAGGTGGTAATGGTGGTGGTGGTGGTGGAGGTGTGGTGGTGGTGGTGGAGGTGGTGTGGTGATGGTGGTGGTAATGGTGGTGATGGTTGTGGTGGTGGTGGTGGTATTGGTGGTGGTGGTATTGGTGTGGTGGTGATGGTGATGGGTGGTGATGGTTGTGATGTTTCATGTTGTCCCTACAATGTTCTCATGATTTTCTCCTTACAATTTCTCCTTTTTTTGATATTTTTTTTCTTTTTCATTTTTAGCATCATTTTCCATCCTATTCCTTTCTCTTCTATGTAAACATCCCCCCCCCTCATCATCATCATCACCATCACCATCACTCATCATCATCATCATCATCATCATCAATCATCATCACCATCATCACATCATCATCATCATCAATCACCATCACCATCATCACACCATCACATCATCATCACATCACCATCACATCATCATCACACATCATCATCATCACATGCACATCAGTCATCACACCACAGCCACAGCGCAGCACACACATCTCATCATCATTTCTTCTTCCAATTCATCTCATCTTACGCACAGCACAACCACACATCGTCATCATTTTTTCTTCTTCGCAATTCTTCTTCTTCGCAATTCTTCTTCTTCGCAATTCTCTTCTTCACATTTCTTCTTCTTCGCAATTTCTCTTGATCTCTGTTCTTGTTCTTCTGTTCTTTCTTGTTCTTGCTTCTTCTTCTTTCTTCTTCTTCTTCTTCTTCTTCTTCTTCTTCTTCTTGATAAGGGCGTGGACTAGATGTAAAAAAGCACACGAGAGCTTATTCATTATCCTCGAAATCAAAGAATTTGCCTTGCCTTGCCTTGCCTTGCCTTGCCTTGCCTTGCCCTCTCTCTCTCTCACATACACAAACACACACACACACACACACAACACACACCATACACACACACATACACACACACAACACACACACACACACAACACACACATAACACACACAACACACACAACACACACACAAACACACACACCACACACACAACACATATACATACACACACACAACACACAACACTAACACACACACACAACACACCACACACACACACAACACACAACACACACACACACACACACACACACACACACACACACACACACACACACACACACACACACCTCACACCCCATCTCACACACACAAATACACATCAACACCACACACCACCACACACACAAAACACACACACACACACACACACACACACACACACACACACACACACACACACACACACACACACACACATACACACACACCATCACACACACACACATTCACATTCACACTCACACACACGTATGATACACTAATTAGTGGAAGGACGTTAAAATAAAGAACTAACTAAAGAACTAACACCACACACACACCACATACACACAACACACACAACAAACACACACATACACAACACACAACAAACAAACACACACACATACACACACACACACAACAAACACACACACACACACACAACAAATACACACACACAACACACACACACCCCACACACCACCACAACCCACCACACACAACCCCCCCCCCCCCCCCCCCCCCCCCCCCGACCTACACACACACACACACACACACACTCCAAACACACACAACAACAATAACAACAACATACACACACACTTACATCATCATCATCATCACCACCAGCACCACCACACCACCACCATCACCACCACCACCACCACCACCACCACCACCACCACCACCACCACACCACACACACATCATCACATCATCATCATCATCATACATCATCTCATCATCATGATCATCATCATCATCATCACACCACCATCATCATCATCATCATCATCATCATCATCATCATCATCATCATCATATCAGATCATGATCATGATCATGATCATGATCATCATCATGATCATGATCATCATCATCATCATCATCACCATCACACCATCATCACACCACCATCATCACCATCACCACACCACACACCACCACCACCACATCCACATCATCATCATCATCATCATCATCATCATCATCATCATCATCATCATCATCATCATCGTCAATCACCACCATCATCACCATCACCACACCACCACCACCACCACCACCAAACCACATCATCATCATCATCATCATCATCATCTCATCATCATCATCATCATCATCATCATC
>CM060340.1:37655834-37658334 GCA_030674155.1 Stramonita haemastoma
CCCCCCCCCTCTCTACCACTGTGTGTGTGCATGGGTGTGGATGTGTGTATGTGTGTAATTCTTTTCTGTGTGTCTGTGTGGGTGTATGTGTCTGTGTGTGAGAGTATGTGAGTGTGTGTAAATTATTATCCAATTATAAAAATGTTTTGCTAATTCTTTAAACATCTGGGATGTTTTACGGGTTTTTTTGTTTTGTTTTTGTTTGTTTGGTTGTTGTTTTTATAGTATTCTCTCCCCCCCCCCCCCCCCTTCAAATAAGGATATCAGTTATTTTTTCCCCTTTTATCCAAATGTCTGATTTATATGACTTGTATAACTTTAGATATATGGCCGTAGATTGATGTTTTCAGTTTATTCATAATGTTCTCCAGCTTGCTCTTTATCCATTAGCGGGTTTTTTTGTTTGTTTGTTTGCTTGTTTTTTGTTTGTTTTTGTTTTGTTTGTTTGTTTGTTTGTTTTGTTCTGAGTTTTTCTTTTCTTTTTCTTCTTCTTTAATAATCAAAATTATTTTATTGTGACTTTTGATTTTTGTCTTCTGAATGAGTACACTTTTTGCTCTCTTTTTTTTTTTTACCTTATTATATGTAGTGTACTTATTTTTGTATGTTGTTTGGTACTGCATATAGTTTTATTGTTTAGTATCTTTTTATCTTGATGTTTTCCCTGAAAAGGGCGGGGACTGGATGTATAAAAGCACACGAGTGTTTATCTATTATCCTCGAATAAAAGAATTTGCCTTGCCTTGCCTTGCCTTGCCTTGTCTCTCTCTCTCTCTCATTATTATTATTGCTGTTGTGCAGTTAGCGATTTATTTTTTATCTTGATGTTATCCCTGAAAAGGGCGGGGACTGGATGTAGAAAAGCACACGAGTGTTTATCTATTATCCTCGAAGAAAAGAATTTGCCTTGCTTGCCTTGCCTTGCCTTGCCTTGCCTTGCCTTGCCTTGCCTTGCCTTGCCTTGCCTCTATCTTTCTCTCACTGTGCATTAAATTATTTCAGTGTACAGTGTCCTTCTCTCTCTCTCTCTCTCTCTCTCTCTCTCTCTCTCTCTCTCTCCTCTCTCTCTCTCATCTCTCTCTCTCCTCTCTCTCTCTCTCTCTCTCCTCAATAATAAGATTGACATCAACACATCTGAAAATTAGTGGAAGTATTCAGCACAGGATTTAACAAACAAAAAATCAAATGATATATATATATATATATCTTTCTTCTGTTGATCGAATGGCAGTTACGACACCAGTGTGCATGTTTTATGTTGTTGTTTAGTTGTTATTGTTTGGGATTTTTCATACTTTTGTCGTCAGTTCCTAACTGCCCTACACTTCCGAAACGTGGAACGTGTTTTTAATGTGTGTGTGCAAGATGTCTGCGTGTGTTTACACTCAGGACACTGAGCTAATGTCTCGACCAAAGGATTTCTTCTTCTTTGTCTTCTTTTTTTTCTTTTTTTTGTGTGTGTTCTTCTTCTTCTTCTTCTTCTTCTTCTTCTTCTTCTTCTTCTCCTTCTCTTCTTCTTCTTCTTCTTTCTTCTTCTTCTTCTTCTTCTTCTTCTTCTTCTTCTAGCTATTATTATAGCTATTATTATAGCTATTATTATTGCTATTCTTCTTCTTCTTCTTCTTATCATTATTATTATTATTATTATTATTATTATTATTATTATTATTATTATTATTATTATTATTATTATTATTATTATTATTATTATTATTTCTCTTCTTCTTTATCTTCTTCTTCTTTTTCTTTTTCTTTTTCTTCTTCTTCTTCTACTTCTTCTTCTTCTTCTTCTTCTTCTTCTTCTTCTTCTTCTTCTTTTCTTCTCTCCTCCTCCTCCTCTTCTTCTTCTTCTTCTTCTTCTTCTTCTTCTTCTTCTTCTTCTTCTTCTTCTTCTTCTTCTTCTTCTTCTTCTTCTTAAGTATTAAGTATTATATGTACATTTTATCAACTTATAATGCTTTTATTATGCGACATGTTGCATCATAGTGTGCATTGGCATACGAATATGCGTGCAGTTGTGTGTGTGTGTGTGTGTGTGTGTGTGTGTGTGTGTGTGTGTGTGTTGTGTGTGTGTGTGTGTGTTGTGTGTGTGTGTGTGTGTGTTAGTGAGGAGTGAGAAGAGAGAGTGTGTGTGTCGTGTGTGTGTGTGTGTGTGTGTGTGTGTGCGTGTGTGTGTGTGTGTTGTGTGTGTGTGTGTGTGTGTGTTGTGTGTGTGGTGTGTGTGTGGTGCGTGCGTGGATGTGTGTGTGTGTGTGTGTGTGTGTGTGTGTGGTGTGTGTGTGTGTGTGTGTGTGTGTGTGTGTGTGTGTTGTGTGTGTGCGTGTCGTTTGTGTGTGTGTGTGGTGTGTGTGTGTGTGTGTGTGTGTGTGTGTGTGTGTGTGTGGTGTGTGTGGTGTTGTGTTGTGCGTGTATGCACATGTGTGTGTAGGTGTCTGTGTGTGCGGTTGTGCGTGTGCATCTGATTTTAATGATTGAATCTTATTGCTTTGGGTGAAAAATG
>CM060340.1:37663334-37665834 GCA_030674155.1 Stramonita haemastoma
GCCCACACGAATGTTTGGGATTTTACTTGCGTGAGTTTGCAGCTGGCTGAGGTGTTGCTGACTTGTGGGTGCTCTTTGTGCTGTGATGGGTGCGTGCTGATGTTCAGAACCTGTGTTGTGCTATATTGATGTTATTTTTGTGTGGTTATTGTTTTTATATATGGCTTGTAACCCACCGGAATTTCTCTGCTTTAGAGATAATAAAGTATTTTGAATTGAATTTGAGTTGTTTATAGCCCTGCCGACCATAGAGGCCATATCCGTGCTATTTTCTTTTCTTTTGTGTGTGTGTGTGTGTTTTTCTTGCTGCTTCATCTTCTGTAACCCTGTCCTAATGTTTCCACGCCTCTCATTTCAATCTTCCCGCCACAGCCATACCCTGATTCGTTGTGTCTCATCCCTGGGATCCTGAGTCCACAGGGAGCCCTTTAATATTAGGCCGCCGTGGGGCCACCAGCCAGAGGGGCCCTGCACTTTTGCTGGGTCACTTTGGTGGTGTTAAGTGGTGCCTGGTCTGAGCCATACTATTTTCTGATCACTCTGTTGATTTCTATTAATCTTAAAACACATACAAAATCTTTTTTTTCTTTTTTGGAAACAATGTCTGGGGAACATGAAGGTAAAGTTGTCTGCTCTCAAAGCCACTTCAAACAAGACTGACTGACTATTCAAGGTCTCTCTCACAGACGAAAACTTTGACTCATAGCAATTTTATATATTGTATAAACAACTGATTACAACAAACAAAGCAAAAAGTTAACTGAAACTTGTGACTGGTCAGTGTTATTAATTAATAAGCTTGAACCAACAATTTCGAAAGAGTAGGCTACTGTGTGCCGGTGGGAACAGATGACAAAATTGACAACACTGCATACACACGGGAACTGGATGTAAAAAAAACAACCCACATGAATGCTCATTCCATTAACTTAGATATAAAAGAATAAAAGAATAAATGAATAAAATGAAGCATTCTAGATCGGGCTTCTGATTCTACCAGTTACTGACCTGTAGTATCCTATAATCATACCCTACAGTTTGATGTCGATTTGTCTGGTTTTACCAATAACTTAGGGAGAGGGAGAAAACAAAATGATGGATATGGGTAGTGAGAAAGCTTAGATACAAAAGGGGGATCGAACAGGCGACTTCTTGCTATCTAGGCCTGCGTGTTGCCTCTAAAACCACCGACCTACCACGGTATATTTGTGTAGATGACCCTATCTTTAGTCCTTCGGGTGAGACTATAAACCGAGGCCCCGAGTGCGAACCACGCAGAGCATCTTGCGCACACGTTAAATCCTGTTCTACTTTTCGTAAGAGTAGGCCATTGTGTGCCGGTGGGAACAGATGACAAGGTTGAGTTCGATTCCCGATGGAGGGGATTTTTCCCCTGGAGTTAACATCAGTGCCGACTCCACTGTCCCCAAAAGTCTTTCGGATGGGACTGTATACCGAGGTCCCGTGTGGAACGCACGCAGAACATCTTGCGCACACGTTAAATCCTGTTCTAATTTTCGTAAGAGTAGGCCATTGTGTGCCGATGGGAACAGATGACAAGATTGACAAAACTGCATACACACGGGGGACTGGATGTAAAAAAAAGAAAAGCACAAGGGTGCTTATTCCATTATCCTCGAGATAAAAGAATAAATAAAAATAATTAAATAAATAAAATAAAAATAAACTACCGACCTACTACCATGGTATAATCTGTGTAGATGACCCTTTTGCTAGGTGTATCTATAGACTGTGCGTTGGAACAGTCTGTCGGGTGTTATGTAGGCTAGGCCTAACAGCGTGACACTGTTCTACCTGTTTGAAGGAGGGAACTCAACCGTAACTTCGCTCTTTTGTCCTGTGTCTCCCCTTTTCGAGTATTCACGGGTGGGTGGGTGGGTAGGCCTACCTACCTACCTACCTATCTACCTTCCTTCTTCTTCTTTCCTTCCTTCCTTACCCACCTGTCGTTTCGTCCTTGCTCCACTGCTGAATTGCTAGGAGCGGCTAATATAAGAGCGAAAAGAAGGAGGGAAGACCCGAAAGGAAGGAAAGAGAAGAGAAGAGACAGACAGACAGACAGACAGACAGACAGACAAAGTTAGTTACCGAGGGCGATCAAGTCACAATTCTAAGACTCCGCACCAGGCACAACAGGCTGAACCACCATGTGTCCACAAAGCTGAAACTTGCTCCTTCTCCCCTGTGTGTGTGCCTGTGGTAAAGAAAACCAGACAGGCGAGCACATCCTTCAGAGGTGTACGCTATTCAGCGACCTAGGAAGAAAGTGTGGCCCACGGAGATAACCCTACAGACCAAGCTGTACGGCCCACGAGAGCAGCTGGAGAGGACATACCACGAGAGGAGCTGGAAAGGACATGCCATTATTTTTCCCAGACACATCTGACAGTGTAAAGCGAACGAGAGAAGAGGAAGAAGAGTTACCGAGGGCAAAAAGTCCCCCAGGACCACCCCCCCGTGGAACTTTGGCTGTTTGTAG
>CM060340.1:37673334-37675545 GCA_030674155.1 Stramonita haemastoma
ACAGACAGACAGACAGACAGACAGACAGACAGACAGACAGACAGACAGACAGACAGACAGACAGACAGACAGACAGGATAGGGGAAGACAAAGGTAGAATGACAGACAGACAGACAGATAGACAGACGCAAGACAAACAGACAGGTAAGGAGACAAAACGAAAGACAGACACACGGACAGCATGCAAATAAATCTCACAGAGAGAAAGGAAGAGAGAGAGGGTGAGATAGACAGACAGACAGACAGACAGATTGATTGAATGATTGATTGGTTGATTCTTTTATTCTTATATATCGAGGATAATGGAAGAAGTAATCTTGTGCTTTTTTTTCGTCCAGCCCCCGTGTGTACGCTGTTTTGTAAATGTCATCTGTTCCCACCGGCACACGATGGCCTACTCTTACGAAAAGCGGAAAAGGGTTTAACGTGTGCGCAAGATGTTCTGCGTGCGTTCGCACACGGGACCTCGGTTTAAAGTCTCATCCGAAGGACTTTTGGGGAGAGTGGAGTCAGCACTGATGTTAACTCCAGGAGAAAAATCTCCTCGACCGGACTCGAACCTGGGTCGTCAAATTGCCAGCGAGGGGGGGGGGGGGGGGAGAAGACAGAGAGGAAATAGAGAGGGGGGGGGGGAGAGAACGACAAGAGAAGACTAGAGAAAAAGATGACAGACAGGCATGCAGACAGACAGACATAGACACACCTGTATACATACAGACAGACATATGTCAGGCACACACGCACTCACACACACACCACACACACACACACACACACACACACCACACACACAAACACACACGTATACACACACGTACCACACACACACGTACACACACACAACTACACACACGTACACACACATACCACACACACACGTACACCACACACAAACATAGCACCACACCACACACGTACACACCACGTATAGCACACGTATACACACACACTACACACACACACACACACACACACCACACACACACACACACACACACACACACACACACACATACACACACAACACAACACAACACAACACAACACAACACATCACACACACAACACAACACACACACAACACACACAACACAACACAACACAAACCCAACACACACACACACTCATGCTCGCACGTACGCACGCACGCACGCACGCACACACACACGCATACACACAAAAAAACCAGAAACACAACACAGTACACGCATAAACACACGCGCGCGCGCGTGCACGCACGTACGCACACACACATATACACACATATACACATGCATGCTACATACATAGGTGCTTACTTACAGACAGCCAAGCTCGGATAATCAGAGAGAGGAGAGAGAGAGAGAGAGAGAGAGAGAGAGGGGGAGAGAGAGAGAGAGAGAGAGAGAGAGAGAGAGAGAGAGAGAGAGAGAGAGAGAGGAGAGAGAGAGAGAGGAGGAGAGAGAGAGAGAGAGAGGCAAGGCAAGGCAAGGCAAGGCAAGGCAAGGCAAGGCAAGGCAGCAAAATTCTTTTATTCGAGGATAGTAGATAAGCACTCTTGTGCTTTTTTACATCCAGTCCCCGCCCTTTTCAGGGATAACATTAAGATAAAAAAAAAATAATAGCCACAACTACACAACAACAATTATAATGATCCAAATACCAAAAGTAAGGAACCATACCAAGTATCAAACAACAGGCAAGAAATAACACAGAGATACAATATGAAGGTAATGTTATAAAAAGTCACTCATTCAGAAACGAAAATAAGAAGTAAGAATCAATGATAATTTTGATTTGAATAAAGGAAAACAAACAAAAACAAAACAAAGGAAAAACAAAACAAAACAAAACAAAAAAAGCGCAATAATTAAAGAGCAAACATGAGAATATGATGAGGTTAAATGACTGAAAACATCAATCCACCACCATCTATCATCAAAATAAGTCCCATAAAACATAAGATTTTGATAAAAGGGGAGAAAGAACAACAACAACAGGTAAGGAATAAGACAGAGATACAATATTGAGGTAATGTTACAAAAAGGCACTCATTCTGAAACAAAAATATGAAGTAAGAATCAATGATGATTTTGATTTGAAACACACACACACACACACACACACACACACACACACACACACACACACACACACACACACACACACACACACACACACACACACAAGAACAAATCTGCGTGGCCACAACATAAAAACAACACAACAAAA
>CM060340.1:37675645-37678145 GCA_030674155.1 Stramonita haemastoma
TCTTTCTTTCTTTTCTCTCTCTCTCTCTCTCTCTCTCTCTTCTCTTCTCTCTCTCTCTCTCTCTCTTCTCTCTCCTCTTCTCTCTCTCTCTCTCTCTCTCTCTCTCTTCTCTCTCTCTTTCTCTCTTCTTTTCCACTTTCACACTGTATACTGTCCTAAATTTGTCATTAGACAGAAATGTTGTGGTTTTTATGTGGAATTTGAAATGTAGTCTTGTCGTCTAAACAAGAAACGGGTTGTGTTGGATTGTTGGTTGGTTTGGTTGGTTGTTGGTTTTTTTCCCTTTTTTTTTATATATTTATATATATATATATATTATTAATATATATATATTTGTGTGTGTGTGTGTGTGTGTGTGTGTGTGGTGTGTGTGTGTGTGTGTGTGTGTGTGTGTGTGTGTGTGTGTTACGACTTTTGGATTAAATGCATGCCTTTAAACACGTCTTGAAAAATGCTATGCTTGGGCATTACATCATAATGTTGATTTTTTTAAATGCTTGTTTGCTATTAGTTTTTTTCTGTTTTTTTTCCCCATGATATTGATTTAAAGTGATAAAATATGTTAAAATGTTTTGAAATGTTTGTATTTCTTTCTTTCTTTATTGGATTGCTCTATTGATTGATTGATTTATTTTATTTATTTATTCTTTGATATGGAGGATAATGGAATAAGCACTCATGTGCTTTTTTTCATCCAGTCCCCGTGTGTATGCAGTTTTGTAAATATTATCTGTTCCCACCTGCACACAATGGCCTACTCTTACGAAAATCGGAACAGGATTTAACGTGTGCTTAAGATGTTCTGCGTGCGTTCGCACACGGGGTCTCGGTTTACAGTCTCACCCGAAAAACTTTTGGGGAGAGTGGAGTCAGCGCTGATGTTAACTCCAGGGGAAAAATCCCC
Source organism: Stramonita haemastoma (assembly GCA_030674155.1). Taxonomy (NCBI): domain Eukaryota; kingdom Metazoa; phylum Mollusca; class Gastropoda; order Neogastropoda; family Muricidae; genus Stramonita; species Stramonita haemastoma. The sequence continues at coordinate 37,676,550 of CM060340.1, forward strand.
TCGAACGGGAGTCAAACTGGGTCGTCAAATTGCGAGCGCAATGTTCTGACCACTAGGCTATCCCGCCCCCATGCTCTCTTTGCAGCTGTCCCCTCAATTCTAATCTGTTTGATTCATTTAATCATAATCAGTATATCTGTTCTGACATTAATGTTTGGGTCAGTTAGGGGTTATGTGTTTGTTGAATTCATAGGCTCTCTCTCTCTCTCTCTCTCTCTCTCTCTCTCTCTCTCTCTCTCTCTCTCTCTCTCTCTCTCTCTCTCTCTCTCTCTCCTCTCTCTCTCTCTAATGATTATCAATGTATCTAGTGGGGATTATGCATATGTTGAAAGTATACCTATTACTTTTCTGAAATCATAGGTTGAACTTTAATTGTTGGTGATGGTGGTTATATCTTGTGTTATAATTGTTTTGTTGTTGTTGTTGTTGTTTTGGGGGGGCGTTGTTTGTTTGTTTGTTGTTCTTTTTCTTTGTTTCTTTCTTTTAGGGGAGGGGGGGGCTGCTATTCCCTAATCAGGGCAAGGGCCCAATGAAAAAAAAGTATGTGCATGCTTACTCTGGTACACTTGGAAAGTAAATATTATTCATTCATTCAAAAATAAAATTATTCATTCATTCATTCATTTCATTCATTCATTCATTCATTCATTCATTCATTCTCTCTCTCTCTCTCTCTCTCTCTCTCTCTCTCTCTCTCTCTCTCTCTCTCTCTCTCTCTCTCTCTCTCTCTCTCTCTCTCTCTCTCTCTCTCTCTCTCTTCCACTTTCACATTTTATACTCTCCTAAACTTGTCATTAGATAGAAATCTTGTGGTTTTATATTGAATTTGAAATTGTAGCCTTGTCGTCTAAACAAGAAGAAGTTGTGCTTGTTTTTTTTTTATAGTTTGGTTGGTAGTTGGGGTTTTTCCCCTTACATATATGTTACGACTTTTGGAGTTTCTAACCTCATAATTAGAACACGTTTTGAAAAATGCTATGCTTGGGCACTACATCATAATGTTAATTTTTTTATGATTGTTTGCTGTTAGTTTTTTTTTTCTTTTTGGCTGTGTTTTTTTCATGATATTGATTTAAAGTAAGAAAGATATGTTAACTGTCATTGATATGTCTTTTTATTAGTGGGTTGCTCTCTTCACAGCTGTCTCCTCTCAATTCTAATTTATTTGGTGTATTTAATTATAATCAGTATATCTGTCTTGACATTAATGTTCGGGTCAGTTAGGGTTTATGTGTTTGTTGAATACATAGGCCCGATCTATCTCTTTTCTTTAAAAGGTTATCAATGTATCTAGTGGGGATTGTGCGTCTGTTGAATGTATACCTATTTCTTTTTCTTAAATCATAGGTTGAACTTTTATTGTTGATGATGGTGAATTTTTTACCTTTGTCTATTTTGTTGTTTGTTTGTTTTCTTGGGGGGGGGGGGGGGTTGTTGGTTGTTGTTGGGGGGGGGGGGGGTTTGGGGGGAGGGGGGGGGGGCGGGCTGTTATTCCCTAATCAGGGCAAGGGCCCGTTTAAAAAAAAGTATGTGCATACTTTCTCTTTTACCCTTGGAAAATAAAGATTGATTATTTTTACTTCTCTCTCTCTCTCT
>CM060340.1:37680645-37696124 GCA_030674155.1 Stramonita haemastoma
CAAATCCTTGAGTTTTCTGTCTCTGACAACATCTACATGAGTCTTTCGATGGACAATATCTTCAAACATACCCTTCCTACGTGGAATCCGTTTTGAGAAATGTCTATTTTGTTGATATAACTCCATGAATTTAGTTAAAGATGCCTGTTCTAATAATCTATAACTCTCTCCTAAGGATAAAGAAATACGCAAAGCTGTGGATCTACTGTCATTAGTTGCACCCTTTTTAGCAGATCTATCAGCCCACTCATTTGAATATAGTCCTATATGTGAAGGGGTCCAACAAAAGGTGACATTTATACCTCTTAACTAATAAGGTTTATCATATATCGATATCTAGTATGATTCTAGACATTTTCTTTATAATGGGAAGATTTCAAAGCATATAAGGCAGACTTAGAATCCACACAAAATAATATATGATAGAAACAAACCGGAAGGTCTAAAATATAGGTCAAAGCCATTAGAACTGGAATCAATTCTGCTGTGAACACCAATCTAAATTTACCAACATAGTATGACTTTTCAATTTTCAGAGATGGTATCACGAAAGCAGAACCTGCTTGTTGATTGTCTAAAAACGATCCATCTGTATAAACTTTCAAAGACTGCGAATAATTAGTCTCAATATGCACTGAACATCAGCTGCCATAATATTTGGGTTATCACTTTTTTTCATGTCTGTATAGTCCATATCAAAATGAGCTTGATTCATTTCCCAAAAGGGAAAGTTTGAGACTGCTCCTTATAAATCTACGTCATTTTGGTTGATTTCAGACTGCACGTAAAGATCTGACACATACGTACCAATTGATGTTAAAGAGCGTATATTATGTGCTCGTTTTGGAAAATCTCTTTCGGATTTAACTTTTACCTCTTCCAAGGCAAAGTTGTCAGATATTGAGCTTCTCAGTACATACTTGGCACATGCAAGTTGTCGATACTCATCTAGAGGTAAAAGTCCAATCTCTCTATACGTTTCAAGTGCTGATGCATGAAACAGAACGCCAATGGTAAGTCTGTACGCTTTGCAGTCTACACTTTGAAGCTTTTTTAACAAATATTTCCAGGCACTAAAAAATACTTCTGGTCCAAATGATAATTTTGTTCTAATTAAAGAAGTAGATAAACGTTTAAGGATTATCATATCTGTCCCCATGGCTGTTGTTTTATGATTTTTAATAAGTTTAAAAATTTCCTTGCTTCACATAAAATATATTCGATGTGTGTATTCCAGGTTAGATTTGGAGTAAGAAATACCCCTAAAAATTTCACTACTTGTTTATATTCAAGTATCGCATTATCAATTCTAAACATTGGTAAATCATCTGGATTACTTCCATTGTTAAACAGCATCATGTGTGCTTTTTCTGTAGATAGCGTGAGACCATTTTCCCATATGTATCTTTTTAAATTATCCAGATCTTTTTGGTAGCTTTTTTTAAAGTGTAATTTAAAGACCTTTTGGGTGTGTTTCTTTTCATGGTAGTATTTGCCCACATACAAAGGTCATCTGCATATTGTACTAAGACCAAATTTTTATAAACATGTTTGGGAAGATCATATAGTAAGATATTAAACAACGCAGGTGCTATAACAGAGCCTTGTGGTAAGCCCATATGAAGATATTTAGGTTCTGAATATGAATTCCCAACCCTTACCTGAATAGATCTGTTGTAAAGAAAGCTCTTGATAAAATGATAGAAATTACCAGAAAAGCCTAGTCTTTAACTTCTTTAATAATCTGGTGATCCAAACTTGATCATAAGCTTTCTTTATGTCAAAAAACGTTGCAAGAACGTTTTTCCTCCGTGCAAACTGATGTTTTACACGTGTCGTAAATTTAACTAAATCATCTATTGTTGTTCTACCTTTTTGAAAGCCTGCTTGGTTGTTCATTATAATCTTATGTTTTTGACAATAGTATAATAGTCTTCCCTGAACAATTCTCTCCAAAGTTTGCCTGCATGTGAGGTTAGCCCAATGGGCCTGTAACTTGGTTTATCTGTCTTGGGCTTTCCCTGTTTATGGATTGGTACAACAATAGACTGTTTCCATTGTGCTGGAATAACACCCTCAGCCCAACGTTTTTCAAATAATTTGTGAAGTAAAAGAACAAAATTTTCTGGCAAATGTTTTATCATATTGTTTGATATGGCATGGGCCCAAACAGATTTTTTTTTTAATTAGGAAGAGACAGAATTGCATCCTTTACTTCCTGGAGAGTAATTGGGGCATTAATACAAAGAGTGTTATCAGGCTCTGGATCTATGTATTCAAATTAAATTTTACTTTCTTCCTCCATCCTGTATTGTCTGGCCTTAACAGATAGTCCCTCCATACCCATTGGTTTTGAAAACATGTCGGCAAATGCATCAGCCTTTTCTGAACTGTTTATTTTCCAGATTAGTTGGACATGATGGTAGATTTATGCCTTTCTTCATTTCCTTAAATTTAATCCATACTTTTTGAAGATCTTTATGAATTGTTATTTCATTAGTACAAAAGAAGGACCAGTATTCTCTTTTGGCCTGTGCTATGACCATGTTACAGCATAGTTTGGCTCTTTTTCGTTTATCATGGTTAATTGGTGATTTGTCATTTAGGAACATTTTATGGGTTAAACGCTTTTCATTTAGGGCTGCTTGGCAAGCTTCTGTCCACCAAACATTTCCTGAATGTTTATATGATCTGATAGAACTACATTTAGGAATAGATAGATTGGCAGCTTGCAATATAATACTTTACTGTGTTAGAATACATTTGATCTATATCTTCAGTAGGTTTGTTCTCTGAATTATAAGAAAAAAGAAAGTTTTCAAATTTTCTCCAGTCAGCATCTTATAGTTATATTTTGGGACTTTTGTCTTTTTCAAACTTAAGCTCATCCAATGTTTCATTAAAGGTTATAGTAATAGGTAAATGGTCACTTTCTAGGGTATCTTTATGTGTTGACCAGTTACACTCCGTGAACAAGATTAGGTGACAGAAAAGTTAGATCTATAGCTGACGCTCTGTGACTTGAAATATCGGGAATCCTAGTGAGGCTGCCGTCATTTAGTAAGCACAAACAAGAATCAACTATGTTTTCTACAAATTTGTTGCTGGCAACAGATACGCATTCTTTGTCCCAAAATGGTGCATGTGCATTAAAATCCCCAGCAATTAACGGGTATTTTTCGTTTTCTTGGAGGCTATGGAGCCACTCTGTGTTAACATCATTAGGTCCTTTAGGTAACTACACAGAAACAACATTTAGAATTAAACCTTCATTAAATTTGATATGTGCAGCACATGAATGTAGATCTAAAATACTATCAAGCATAGGTAAAGTGACTATACAATAATCTAACCCTTCTTTTACATAAATCGCTGCACTGATCTTTTCTCGATCTTTTATTTGTTGATGAACAGGTGGATAGTAGTACCCAGGCAGTCTGGGTAACTTATGTTTATTTACATTGAGGGATTGCAAAACTAGAGCTTGGTAATCATTCTTAGTGATATGGTGGATCAAATAAGCCAGATTTGTGGAAATAGATCTTGCATTCCACTGCATGATCTTAGTTTCATGACGGTTATATAGAAACATTTGATGAAGAGTACAAAAAAGAAAAAGAAAAAAAGTACAACAGGGAAAATTCGAAATGTAAAAAGGAGCAACTGTTTGCGATTGAGGAGATATGACCAAAGAAAAACAATTAATTGACAAGCATAAAATAATTATTCTGGTCAGTAATCACATTCTTATTATTCACAAAAAGGGGGAAAAAAGGGGGAGGTGTTATAAAGAAAAAACAAAAAAACAAAAAACACCCCACAACAACCCAGTAAAGAAAAAAAGCAAACAACAGCAAAAGCAGCTGCTGTGATGTTGAACAATAATATTACAGAGTCTGTTCCGTTTTATTTAGCACAGCTGGTGCATTGCAAGATACAGTTGGGAAGAAAAAGTCACCATGGTGGATTTTTCTGCAGATTGACAAAAGGAAACTGTCTCTGATGTCTCCACCATGAGGATTGCAAAACTTCCTGTGGAAACAGTTGTCCTCTGTAGCCTTGATATTGCTGCTGTGGTCAAATGCATAAGCTGGTGTAGAAAAGTTCTTCCTATAGAACTGACGTCTGGGCTTTCTTTTTGGCTTTTCCCAAAACATAGCATTCACGTGTCTACCTATGTTGATAGCCAGTGTACGGGAGCCTAGGGCGTTTGGGTGGATAGGGTCTTTGAAATTGTTTTGCATGTTCCATGTTTTCATGCGAAATGAATGAGACATTTGTTTGTTCAAACAAGTCTGCATATGTCATGGCATTGAAAACTTCCCTTTTGACCTGTAGGCTACGATCTTTGACTGGGGCGACTTTGCTGACTATTACCCTGGTTTTAGGGAATTTAGTCACAATATTTTTTGTTGCCACCATTTTCATGCTAGCTGCCTGCGGTTCTGTTTTTTCAGATCATTGATTCCGCAGTGTATAACTATGAAATCAACTTTCTGCTGATCGGATATGGCCTTCTCCAGTGACTGGGGAATGTCACTTATTCTATGAGCAAGCTTTTTTTCAACAGTAAACCCGTATGAATGGCCTAAACGTTTGCTGTTGACACCGTTCAAAGTGGAGTCCTGAAGAAAGTCCACTCTAGGGAGATCAGAGTTCTTTTCTTTTTGACTTGTTTTTGCTGTGACGTATAAACTTTTTTGCGTCATGGTCGAAGCTTAATTCTTGGGCCTTGGCAGATGTTTTGTTTTTAAACTAGACCAGGGCCAACTGACGTCAGAGGTGTAGGTCTGACCTTGTTCATTGAGTTCCCTGTAGTTCGATGTCCCTGCACTGTTTCAGCGTAGATGGAGGGCTGAGGAGAGGAGGGCTGGAGGGAGCTGAGGAGGAGGCCAGTCCAATCCAATCCAATTATGGTGCTTATAGCCCAACCGACCACACAGGCCATATCAGGGCTATCGCCTTTGAGAAGAGGGCCGAGGAGAGGAGGGCAGCAGGGGTTCCGTCTCTGTCTGCGTTGCCCTGGTCACCTGCTTCTTCGGAGCTCCGGCAGTCAGTTGACAGGCCTTCCCGTGGCAGTCGTTCTTTATTTTCATCTGATCAGTCATCCTTTTCTCCTTGCAATCGATTTCTTCATGGAGCGACATGATCATCTTCTTCAATTCTGCAATTGATTCAGCGTTGTTCTGGTCGTTATTGGAAACCTTTGCAACTGGAGCCGTGTTTGGAACTTGACCGTCCAATTTGGCAGAACACGGCTCTTTCTGGGCTTTTCCATTCTTTTTTCCTGTGACAGGCGTTTGGAAAGAGTAGGACGTAGAGCGAAGACGTCTAGTTTTCGTCATCTTCCTGACAGTTTTGCAATTGCACACAGCCACCGATCCAGCTGTGCTTTCCGGCGCCATGTTGTGGGTGCGTACATATGTGTGTGTGTGTGTGTGTGTGTGTGTGTGTGTGTGTGTGTGTGTGTGTGTGTGTGTGTGTGTGTGTGTTTCTTCTCTCTCTCTCTCTCTCTCTCTTCTCTCTCTCTCTCTCTCTCTCTCTCTCTCTCTCTCTCTCTCTCTCTCTCTCTCTCTCTGATTATTTATATATATATATATATATAGACACATACATACACACACTCACGCACACACCAGCTACCTTCAAGACATCCAACACTGGATGATACAAAACAAATTACAACTAAATGCAGCTGTGCTTTCCGGCGCCATGTTGTGGGTGCGTACATATGTGTGTGTGTGTGTGTGTGTGTGTGTGTGTGTGTGTGTGTGTGTGTGTGTGTGTGTGTGTGTGTGTGTGTGTTTCTTCTCTCTCTCTCTCTCTCTCTCTCTCTCTCTCTCTCTCTCTCTCTCTCTCTCTCTCTCTCTCTCTCTCTCTCTCTCTGATTATATGTATATATATAGACACATACATACACACACTCACGCATACACCAGCTGCCTTCAAGACATCCAACACTGGATGATACAAAACAAATTACAACTAAATGCAGATAAAACCGAAGCCATGCTTGTAGGCACCAAACACAAACTCTCCTCCATTCCAACAACTTCAATAGAATTCGGCAATACGTCAGTTCCGCTATCCACTTCTGTGAAGTATCTAGGAGTCGTTGTCGATAACACTCTCTCCATGCAAAAATTCATTACCCAAACCTGTCAGTCATGCTACTATCAACTACGGCGTATTAACGCAATTTGAAAGTACCTACCCACTGATGCAACAACCAAACTCGTCACTTCTCTTATTCTCTCACGTCTGGACTATTGCAATTCTCTTTGGGCTGGTCTGCCAGCATCATCCATCCACTCCCTTCAAGGTATACAAAACTGCATGTATACTTTGCAGCTCGTCTTGTCCTCAGAAAGAAAAAATCTGAGCACATTACCCCTCTCTTGAAATCTCTCCATTGGCTGCCTGTATTGATACAGAGAGTAAACTACAAGAATAATACCCTCCGTTGCAAATATCTCCACAATACTGCACCCTCCTACCTCTGTGAATGTCTTCACTTGTACACACCTTCTTGCTCCCTCCGCTCGTGGGCAGATACTTTGTCCTTAAGAATACCCAGATTCAACCTATCTACCCTTGGCCGCAGGTCTTTCTCTGTTTCTGATCCATCGATCTGGAATGACTTTTCTCTCTCCCTCCAGCAAAAGCCTACTTATGACACTTTTAAATCCAACCTCAAGACACACTTATTCCAAACCTAAGTTTTCTCCTTCCGCTTCCATCTCTTACCTGTCCCTGCCTTCAACATCCACCTGCCAAAGTGCATAACATTTGTAGGTGTGTGTGCGCGCAGCACGCTGTCGTGCTTGCGTGGTGGTGTGTGTGTGTACATTCGAATTTGTTAAAACTGTAAATTGTTGTTGATTGTGTGTTGTGTTGGTCGAATGCAAGCGCTTTGATTTATTTTTACAAGATATAGGCTATACAAATTCCAAGTATTATTATTATTAGATTGGAATAGATTCGAACCCAGGACCTCTTGACATTAAATTGAGACAGAGGCAGAGATTAAATTGAGACAGAGACCACATTACAGTTTGACGACTAATTCAGGGTACTTAACCTCCGTCTGGGTCCTCTGAGAATTCACATTTATCTCCCGTAGACCACAGGTGGCATTTGTGCACCTTTAGCATAATTAATGGGGTGTTAAATTTTGCTTGTTGGTTTCTGATTTGTTTAGATGAGGGGGGGGGGGGGGGGGGGGGGGGTTAACACAAAAAGAGTGAATGGGAATAAATCATTGTGTGTTGTGACTGACATTTTTCTATTCCTTTCTGTATATTTAGCCGTTTTTTATTGCTTACATTTATAATTACCACAACTTCGGTTTCTGTTAAGGACTAGCTTTTGAGAGCACACACACACACACACACACACACACACACACACACACACACACACCACACACACACACACACACAACACAAACACACACACGCATGCACACGCACACACCCATGTGCCTGCGGACACACACACACTCACTCACTCTCTCTCTCTCTCTCTCTCTCTCTCTCTCTCTCTCTTCTCTCTCTCTCTCTCTCTCTCTCTCTCTGTCTTCTGTCTCTCTCTCTCATAACAATGAATTTTATGGTCCAGTTTTCTCCTCTCTCTACCTTTGACAAAAATGTTCTGATTTATATGATTTGTTTTCTTGATGGATGCTGTCGGAATGATGTTTCCAGTTACTTGAATTGTTATGCTTTTTTGTTGCTGCTTGCTTGTTATTATTATATTGGGGGATTTTGCCCTCTGTGTGTGTCACTTTGTTATCGTTTTTCTGTTCTTTCTTCTTGAGTTTTTGTTTGTTTGTTTGTTTGTTATATTGTTGGATTTATTTTGGTTAGTTTAGGGCTGGTGGTTGTTTTGTTGTTGTTGTTGTTGTTTTTTGTTCTACCATGATGTTCTCCCTGATAAAGGCAATACCAGATGTAAAAAAAAAAAAAGAAAACTAAAAAAACAACAACACATGAGTGCTTAATCATCATCATCGAAATAAAAGAACTTTCAGCTTAATCTTAACCTCAATTAACCTCTACCTCGACCTTAGATGACCTTTCTCGCTACATCCGTACACTCACAATGAACCCTCCCCCCACCCCACCCCTGCATTCCCAAACGCAATAATTAATCTCTCCTGTTTTGCTCTCTCCAGATTTTCATCCCTCTTTTTTTTTTTTTTTTTATTCTTTTATATCAAGGACAATGGAATAAGCTCTCATGTGCTTTTTTTACATTCAGTCCCCGTGTGCATGCAGTCTCTATAAATCGTGTCCTCTGTTCCCATCGGCACACGATAGCCTACTCTTACGAAAAGCGGAAAAGGATTTAACGAGTGCCAAGATGTTCTGCATGCGTTCGCACACAGGGCCTCGGTTTATAGTCTCGTCAGAAGGACTTTTTGGGGGAGAGTGGAGTCAGCACTGATGTTAACTCCAGGAGAAAAATCTCCTCGAACTGGAATCGACACCGGGTCGTCAAATTGCCAGCACAATGTTCTGACCACTCTTGAGCTACGTACCCCCCCCCCCTTCTCCCTCCCCCTTCCCTCGCCCTCCCTCCCATAGTTGTTGTGCTTTGTCGCTAGGAAAGAAAAAAAAATCCCCCCGCCCTCTTCCATGTGTGTAACTCGTCTGTGTGTACAGAGAGAGAGAGAGAGAGAGAGAGAGAGGAGAGAGAGAGAGAGAGAGGAGAGAGAGAGAGAGAGAGAGAGATTGATTGATTGATTGATTGATTGATTCTTTTATATCGAGGATAATGGAATAAGCACTCGTGTGCTTTTTTACATCCAGTCCCCGTGTGTATGCAGTTTTGTAAATGTCATCTATTCCCACCGGCACACGATGGCCTACTCTTACGAAAAGCGGAACAAGTTTTAACGTGTGCGCAAGATGTTCTACGTGCGTTCGCACACGGGGCCTCGGTTTAAAGTCTCATCCGAAGGACTTTTGGGCAGAGTGGAGTCAGCACTGATGTTAACTCCAGGAGAAAAATTTCCTCCACCGGACTCGAACCTGGGTTGTCAAATTGCCAGCGCAATGTTCTGACCACTAGGCTATCCGTCCCCAGAGAGAGAGAGAGAGGAGAGAGAGAGAGAGAGAGAGAGAGAGAGAGAGAGAGAGAGAGAGAGAGAAACACTGAACACTGAACACTGAATATTTTAATTGTACTTCGGCCTTGGGCCACAATACAAATGAAAGGGACGAAGGGGAATTGTAATATATGACCAAAAACTTCGATCAAAAGTCCAGTAATGCAACACATTCAAGTACACTACATATGACTAAGAGCATCATCGTTATCGTCCTACTCAACGCAATCCTTAATAAAGTGATCATCGTTATCATCAGCAGCAGCACATTATTTCATGACTAAATCGTCATGGTTATCATCATCCTCGTCTCAGTCATGACCAAAGAGCATCATCTCTATCGGTAACCACAGTTACACTAATCATCACCATTATCTTCATCACCTTCAACATCATGTTTACGCTATGACTTAACAGTCATAATGGTGAAATTAACATCACTTCTCAAGTTACATCAGTATAGGCATGATACTTTCCAACAAATCTTATTTTCTTAATGGACTAAGAAACACACACACACACACACACATGCGCGCGCACACACACACACACCACACACACACACACACACACACACACACACAACACACACACATACACACACACACTCCCGCAAGCACACACACACACACACCAACACACACACACACACACACACACACACACACACACACACACACACACACACACACACACACACACACACACTCACTATTTTAAACGTTTCAAGAGTGGTGCTAGATACCATGGAGACACCCTTACCCTGAAATAAAATGACCACACACATCAAAAGCAACATCAAATTGCAGTCTGCTTCTTCTTTCTTTTGTTCACAGAGTGAAATATATACCTTGAGACATGGTGCATTTGTTTGATACTAGACACTTGCAGCAACATGTGGATTGGGGTTCTAACTAAATCCCCCAGGAACTTAGTTCTTAAGTCAGAATACGTAGGACACACAAAAAGAAAATGCTGTTCATCTTCCACTACTGACTTGCAGAATGGACAGGATTTCTTCTGAAGTACATTGCTGAAGCGATGCATGTTTGCATTAAGGGGGAGAACATTGAACCTGGCTTGTGATATGGCAACTCTGAAACAGTAGGTATCCATATCAGACACATAATTTTCTTTTTCAAAAATTACCTTAAAAGATCTATAGTTGTCATATCTATCATGGTCTCTTATAGTACCAGACCATTTCTGGATGTATAAATCAACAAGTCTCTGTTTAAATAATCTAAGAAACATTTTGACCTGACCCACACCCTGCTGCAGCCAAACAAAACTGAATCCTGTTTTACATAAGATTTCCCTAATTTTTGACACCCAACAATCTTTACCCATTTTATGTAATTCCAATAACATCTGATAAGCTACATGTAGGCAATCTTTCATTCTTCATATGTAATAACCTGAACCAATACCTTAGAACAGAAACACAAGAATTAACATGAAGTGGAAATCTTCCTAAATCACCATAAACCATTTTATTTGGAGTTCTAACTGGAACACCTAAAAATCTTTTGCATGCCATAGAGTGTACTTTTTCTAAATGATCTAATTTGGTTAAACCCCATATTTCAGAAGCATACAGAAGAATTAGTTGAATTCTAATGTCAAAAATCTTGAGAAATGCTTTTGCAGTCATTTCCTTATATTTTTGAAAAACCTTATTCAATTGGACTACTGCTTTCTTACCCTTAGATGCTTAACGTTCGGTACCCCTCTTCATACTAATCATTGTTGTGAAATGGAATCCTAAATAACAATAGCTGTTTACCACAACTAGTTTCTTTCCATTAAAAACCCACTGTTCGTGTCGTCCTAAATGCCCTCCCTTTCTAAATACCATAATTTTTGTTTTCTCAGTGTTCACATATAATTTCATATCATTACAACAATTCTGAAGGATATTTAACTGGTTTTGTAAACCATGTACTGTTGAAGATAATAAAGCCACATCATCTGCAAAAAGCAATACAAACAATTCCATAATGCCTGGCAAAACCTGTATACCATGTCTTCCTTTAACATTCATGTGAGTAGCAAGCTGATTTATGAAAACAGAAAATAAAGTAGGACTTAAAACACAACCTTGCTTTCTCCAACAGGACACTCAAAATAATCAGTAAGTTCACAATTTGCACGTACGCATGAGACTAAAGAAAAATACATAGCTTTCAAAGAGGCCAAAAACCATCCATTCACACCTTGATTTCTCATGCATTGAAGAAGTTTGTCATGATGTACAGAATCAAAAGCTTTCTTAGAATTAACAAATGCTACATATAATTTTCTGCCTTTCTTCAACATACATTTCTGGACAATTGCATATAGTTTGAATATTTGATCAACTGTTGAATATCCTCTACGGAAACCTGCCTGATTCTCAGAAATCATATTATTATCTTCTAACCAGTTATAAAGTCTTGCATTTAATATCGTTGTATAACATTTAGAAAGGATACTTAACAAAGACACTCCTATGTAGTTATCTGTATTATTTGGACCCCCTTTTTTGTAAATGGGTATTATCATAGCTTTTGACCAGTCCTTGGGATATACACCTGAAGCAAAAATAGTGTTAAAAATTTTTACCCAAAACTCCAGTACAGCTTTGCCGCCATTCTTCAACATTTCAGCTGATATACTGTCAATTCCACTTGCTTTTCCTATTTCAAGTTTTGTTATTGCGTGTACTACTTCAGTTTCAGATATGTCTTTATTTAAAGTATGTTCCATTCTTCCTTTAAATCTATATTTATATCATTTTCTTCCATAGTTTCTTCAAGGTTCTGAAAAACGTTTTTGAAATGATTATACCAGTCTTCAGTGCTAATATTGTTGTAAATAACTGCACGATTTCCACACCCCATGCTCCTTACTTCTTTCCAAAAATGGGAAGAATTTGACATGTTATTTGCTAAAGATTCTGATTTCATTCTTCTGTAATCTTGTTTTTTTGTCTTTAGCAAACGCTTATAGATTTTTCTTTCCTGAACATAACTTTGTCTATCCTCTTCATTTCTGGTTTTTCTAAAATTGTTTAATTTTGATCAACTTTCTTTTTTGGCAGCTTTACATTCATCATCAAACCATTCAGACTTTTTATTTTTATGCTGTGTAATTTTTTTAAACATGCATATACTAGCCTCTTTCAAACTTTCAAGAAATATATATAAAGCATCTTCTATATTGTTTTCAATAGTACTTATGACCTTTGCAAATTTAGTTTGAATATCAGTAGTGCTTAAAGCCTTAAGAAAGTCTTCTTTCTTACTGTCACTCCATATAAGTTTTTCATGAGTCACTTCCATTTTAGACGCCTGATTGCATAAATTATTGGCAACATTGTTAACAGGTTCTATCTTCATACAAACCGGAAGATGGTCAGATTCTATTAAACATTCTATAACAAGAGAAGGTATTTGAACAGATGCTAATAGATCCAAAGAGGCAATAAAGTAGTCAACTGTACTAGGCCCAGAGGATGCTATGAAAGTATAACTATCATCAAATCCTGCATTACAAAGCGCATTCAAAATAACACAATCAAACATATTTCATACTTCAATTAACTGGTTACCAAATACATTAGTTTCTGTATCATGTGATTTTCTAGGTAATTGAAGATCAGAAAAAGAATACAAATTTTCAAAATCATCAAAATCATCCCCCACATTGTAGTTTTGATTAGCTGTACGAGCATTAAAATCCCCTGTTATCAACAGATTAAAGTCCCCATATGAGCTTTGAAGCTCAAGTAAACACTGCTCCAAATCTTCCAAACCATACACCCCTTGTTTGGTTTTCCAAAATACAGAGTCACAAGGAGGAATATATGTACAAACTAACATGATATCTTTACTTGTACCCAATAAGTCTTTGTGCAACTTTACAGCAATAGTATCGTCAAAACCAACCTCAATTTTTTCCACAAAGATCCCAAAGGATTTTCTGACCAAAAGAATTACCCCTCCAGAATATCTTCCCTGATGAGACAGTTTTTTCCCCCTGAAATGAACATTACATAATCCCTGAAAATGGGGAAGTCAACATTAGATGCAACAAAGGTTTCTGTTAAACAAATAATATCATATTTAAGCAAAAAATTAACAAAACCCATGTTATCGATTTTAGGCAAAAGACCGTTTACAGTATAGTTTAGAAAATGTATTCCAGAAGCATTAACACCTTGATCAGGTCCTGCCTCTAAACCCTTAATGCCAGTTGTAGCTGCAGAGACCTTCTGCCATTGACAATGAGATACTCTGGCCCGGCCGAATGCCTATTTTGATATGCATGGGCTATCCTCATTATAAGATTTGGCAGTTGACCCTGGGGTCATGTCTTTGCCACTTTCCCTATCACCAGAATGTAGTCTGTTAAAAGACTCGGTGATGCTGCTTTGGCTGCCAGACCTTGCTGGCACTTTACAGCAGCCTGGCTTAGTAGGACCTACTTGAAAAGCAGCACATCTGGGTTGTGGAGCCTGCTTTGTGCTCACCGACTGTCTGGTCTGCCTGCCTCTCTGTTTCTGTGGTGGGTCACTGCTCTGTGGATTCATCAGTTCACCTGCAATACCTGAAACATCTTTCCTGCTAGGTCTTTTAGTACTAGGACACATTTTACTTTGTAAAACACCATCTGTTTTTTCTGCTTTGCTGCCAGTGCTTTCATCATTGTCTGTTTTGTCGTACTCTGATTCAATGTTAACTGACTCTGTCATCTGTGTTCTGTTGTTGACAGTCATGGTGTTATTGTCAGTTATTTCACTGTCTCTGTTTTCTTCTCTGTCAGCTTTTAGATCATTTGCTTTATCAGATATGTCATCAGCAGTTTCAGTTTTGTCAGGTAGGCAGTCATCGTCCTTCTCTTCAATTTCAGTCTCATCAAGAATACCATCGTCCGTGATTTCAAGGTTGTCATCAGTCAATTGTCTATTTATACCTTCTGAGTCACTGTAAGGATATTGAACAATGTCTTGTTGGTTACAGTTTACAGACTCGTCCCTGTCACAGTCACTGTTGTCATGTTCAGAGGTCAAAACTTTTCTTTTGTTTTGCTTAAGTCTGCGTGTATGTAATGCAGAGATTTGCCTTTGACCAGATGGGACTGGGTTTTATCCTGAGGAGTTTATGCTTTGGAGTTTTTCTTTTGCAAAAATTCTTCTCTTTGGCTCAGTATGCCTTCCCTGACTGACTGCCCCACTATGTGAATGAGGTCCCGGAACAAGTGACACGGACCTGCCACTTCTCCTGTCCTGATGGGCAGTCACTTGTGCTTGACATCTGTCATCCCTGCTGACAGTGTGGTAGTAGCTGACAGGATGTCCTCTGGCTGCTTCCTGGATGTCCCGTTGAGCCTCACGCTGACGAGAAGGTCTGAAGCTTCTTTGCCAGGATCTGTTGTAGCCTGGTGACTGGTAGTCGTCATGCTGCTGAGAGAGACAAAGGCAAAGGCAAGGCAAGGCAAGGCAAAATTCTTTTATTCGAGGATAATAGATAAGCACTCATGTGCTTTTTTTACATCCAGTCCCCGCCCCTTTCAGGGATAACATCAAGATAAAAAGACAGCCTCAACTAACACAAGAACTATTATAATGATCCAATTACCAAGAGCAAACCATACCAAGTATCAAACAACTGGTAAGAAATAACACAGAGATACAATATTAAGGTAATGTTATAAAAAAAAAGGCACTCATTCAGAAACGAAAATAAGAAGTAAGAATCAATGATAATTTTGATTTGAATAATAAACAAGCAAACCAAACAAAGAAACAAAACAAAAAAAAGGCGCAATGATTATAGATCAAACATGAGAATATGATGAGGTTAGATGACTGAAAACATCAATCCACCACCATCTATCATCAAAATATGTCCCATAAAACATAAGATTTTGATAAAGGGTGAGAAAGAACAACAACAACAGGTAAGAAATAAGACAGAGATACAATATTAAGGTAATGTTATAAAAAGGCACTCATTCAGAAACGAAAATAATATATGAAGTAAGAATCAATGAAGAATTTGATTTGAGTACAAAAAAACAAACAAAAACCAATCAAAGCAAAAAAAAAAAAAAGGCACAATAATTATAGAGCAAACATGAGAATATGATGAGGTTAAATGACTGAAAACATCAACCCCACCATCTATTATCAAAATAAGTCCAATAAAGCACAAGTTTTTGAACAAAAAAACCCCAACTCACACTCACACACACACACACACACACACACACACACACACACACACACACACACACACACACACAACACACCTCACTTAGTCTTATGATTATAGTCATAAGATCATCATAATCAGAGAGAAGTGAGGAGGGAGGGGGCAGATAG
>CM060340.1:37696224-37708093 GCA_030674155.1 Stramonita haemastoma
ATATCGAGGATAACAGAATAAGCAGTCATGTGCTTTTTTTCATCCGGTCCCCGTGTGCATGCAGTTTTTGTAAATATTGTCATCTGTTCCCACCGGCACACGATGGCCTACTCTTACGAAAAGCGGAACAGGATTAAACGTGTGCGCAAGATGTTCTGCGTGCGTTCGCACACGGGGCCTCGGTTTAAAGTCTCATCCGAAGTTCTTTGGTTGAGACTATATACCGTGGTCCTGTATATAAATGCACGCAGAACACCTTGTGCTCACGTTAAAACCTGTTTCGTCTTTCGTAAGAGTAGGTCATTGCTGTCAGTAGAAGCGAATGAAAAATCTTACATAACCGTGTGCACACGGGGACTGGATGTAGAAAACAAGACATGATTTTTTTTATTCCGTTGTCCTGGAAAGATATATATATATATATATATATATATATATATATATATATATATATATATATATATATATATATATATATATATATATATATATATATATATATATATGATAATGAAGCTAATGCGGTTCATAGAATTTGTCAATAATGTTGACGGGCTCAAGAATCACAAATGGCTTTTAGATGTAGTATCCTGCCGTGTTGCTGGTTGAAAAGTCTTCGTTGGTGCCCTCAAGATCCAATGCACTACGGGATAGGTGAAGGCGAAGGATGCTGGCTTGTGTATCCATTATCAAAACCTACAAAAAGACGAAGCAGCCGATAGATCTCTGAAATAACTCATTCCACACTTTTCACTTTTCTCTCTCTTTGCCCGAAAAATGGTTTTCAATTGGTTTAACAATCATAAGTAAAATAAACCTTCTGTGTGCTGTAAACCTCTCACTTTAATGCCTCGATTTGATCATGGCTTTTTGACAGTTTTTGAGGTAAGCCAGTGCTCTGGTCTACATTAAAAATGGTGTGCTTCGAAAAGTTTCATTGAGTTCGTGTCTGTCCTTGAAATCTCTTAGCATAGCAATCTGTACTGGCTATATAAAAAAAAAACACCCTACTCTGAAGCCAGAGTATTACTGTGTGTGTGAAGAAGTACTTTAAAAGTGCTATACATTCAAAGTCATTATTTTAATCCTTTTATTTTTATTTATCGTCTCACTGTATTACGCAGGTGTGATGTGTCAGAGTGCCTATTCTTCTAGGCAACCACCAGCGCGTTAGGCTGGATGGGGAACACTCAACAACAACAACAACAACAACAACAACAATAACATGCCTTGATTGTATTTTTGCAAGCGAGTGTTTACAGAGGTGGGTTGCATACGCTTAGCGATCTTTCTGTTTGTGGTTTTGTTTTTTGTGTGTGATATTAACAGACGACCTAGATTAATTTAACATTTAATTTTTAAAAATATATTTTTTATTTCAAATCTATAATATACTATAATTTTATAAATATTAATTTGGGGGACGGGTAATCTAAGTGGTCAGAGCCTCGCTTTCCCCAAGTCAAATTAAGCAGCGTGGAGTGTGATTCGATTCCCATTGGAGGGGATTTTCCCCCTGGAGTTAACATCAGTGCTGACTCCACTCTCCCCACAAGTCCTTCGGATGAGACTGTAAACCGAGGCCCTGTGTGCGAACGCACGCAGAACATCTTGCGCACAGTTAAATCCTGTTCCGCTTTTCGTTAGAGTAGGCCATTGTGTGGCGGTGGGAACAGATGACAAGATTTACAAAACTGCATACACACGGGGACTAGATGTAAAAAATATATGAGTGCTTATTCCATTATCCTCGAAATAAAAGAATAAATAAATTAAAGAATTAATAAATAAATAAAATAGGATCTTGCCCCTACTTTTGCTTATTTACAATTTTTATCAGGTTGATACTCTTTCTGGCTTTATCAGTTATATACTCAATGTGTGAATTCCAGGTGAGTTTGGAGGTAATGATAACTCTAGGGAATTTTACAGATTGCTGATATGTAATTAATTCATTTTCTAATTTAAATTCTGGGAGATCATTAGGATTACTACCATTATTAAAGAGAACAATGTATGTTTTATCTGGGGGTAACGTTAAACCATTTTTAACAAATATATTTACTTTGTCAAGCTCAGTTTGATATACCTCTCTGATATGATTTAAGGCTCTTTTAGGGGTTGCTCGTTTCATTGTTACATTCATCCACATAAATAATTTTAATTGATGTCAAACTTAACTCTCTTGTGTTCCCAGAATGGAACTGGGGGCAATACATCCAGTTGTGCTATATTTCCTGTTGGATTCAACCCAGACATTGTAAAACTGTTTGATGTGTATGTTCTCAATGTGGTATGTGATGATATAGATCTTGCTCTCTTTGGAAAATGGTTATCAGACTTAAGATTAAAGACTGATTCCAAATCGTTTTGAACAGTCAGACTTCTTAATACAAATTTACTGCAAGCAACACTCCTATAATCTTCCAAAGGTAAAACTCCTTGCGCACTGTATATTTTTAAACATGAAGCATGGATAGGTAGGCCTAGAGCAAGTTTATATGCCCTACAGTCTATGTTTTGGAGTTTTTTCAAAAAATATTTTGGGGCACAAAAATACTTCCTGGGAAAAGGTCAATTTTGAACGTATTAGCGATGTTGAAAGATGCAACAAGGTGAAAATATCCAAGGCTGTTTACTGACAATTTTCAAAATGCTTAAGCTTTTTCTTGCTTTAGTTAAAATGTATTCAATATGTTTATTCCATGTTAATTTTGATATTAGAAAAACTCCGAGTAATTTAACTACTTGTTTATATTGTAAAACTCCACCATTTATTTTAAAACTATGCATTTAAATTGTATTTGCTCCATTATTAAACAACATCATGTGAGTTTTATCTCTTGATAGTTGTAATCCATTTTCAGTCATAGAAATAGCTATGGCATTTAAATCGTTTTGACACAACTTTTAGCATACTTTATAGACCTAGCAGGCGTGTTCTTTTCTATCGCAACTTCCATCCATACACATACATCATCAGCATATTGAGCCTATTCTACATTATTTGAACGATTGTCTGGCAAGTCAAAACTAAAAATATTAAATAATATGGGAGCAATAACTGAACCTTGTGGAATACCCATTTGTAATGATGTTGTAGATGAATATGTAGTCTCTATTTTAGCCTGAAGTTTTCTGTTTTCTAGAATAAAAACTTTGATGAAACTATACATCTGCCCTGACAAACCAATATTCTGGAGTTTAAACAGTAAATGTGAATGCCATATATGGTTGTAAGCCTTAGTTATGTTTAAAAAAAAAAAAAAGAAGAAAAAAAAGTTGCTTATAGACATTTCCGCCTTGCAAACTGATACTTAACCTGAGTTGTCAGCTTTACTAAATGATCTATAGATGATCTGCCTTTTCTAAATCCTGCTTGATTCACAGGAATAATGTTATTCTTTTCACAATAATATACAAGTCTGTTTAAAATGATTTTTTCTAACAGTTTACAGACATGAGACGTAAGTGCTATGGGCCTGTAGCTATTTACATTTGTTCTTGGTTTACTTTCTTTGTGCACAGGGACAATAATTGATTGTTTCCAAACTTGAGGTAATACACCACTCTCCCAACATTTTTGAAAAACATTGTAGAGAATGTTTATCCACTTGTCTGGCGAGTGTTTGATCATTTCATTAGAAATAGCATCAATTCCAACTGATGTTTTCTTGTGTGGTAAGGATGAGATTTATCTTTTATTTCTTGGATGGTTAATGGAGCATTGAGGTAATGGCTGTTATCAGGAACAGGGTCGGCAAGATCGACTAATTTTCCTCTTTGGGCTCTGTAGATTTTTTGTTCTGGAGATAAGCCATCGAGTCTCCTTGTGTTGGAAAAAGAGTTTGCAAATGCTTCAGCTTTTTTCCTTAAAGAAGGGAATCGTTGTTAGTGTTTTGTAACTAAATTAAATAATCCGGAATTTTGATGCCATTTTTTAAATCATGTTTAGTTGTTTCCAAATCTTCTTCGTATCCTTATGATTCGAAACTTCAGAATTGCAAAATGTTGTCCAGTAGGTTTCTCTATTACTTGGTTGCATCTGATACTAGCATTTTTCATGGCCTTGTGATTTTCAGTAGATTTATTTTTTGCCTACATTTTGAACATTCATTTTTTCTCATTAAATGCCTTTTCACAGTCAACATTCCACCAATACATTGCCTAAATTACAGTATTTTTTGGTACCACTTGTGTTTAGTTTTGGAATGGTTTCATTGACTACATTTAAAACAGAATTGTAGAAGTAATTGTATATTATGTCAATATTACCATGCTAAATGTAGTTACGACTAAATTCTGTGATATATTTTTGAAAGTGATCCAGTCTGCTCTCTTATAATTGTATTTTGGAATGACGTCTGGGTCAGTATTTTCTATGTTAAACTTTTGATTTATCTTGATACAGATAGGAACATGATCACTACCTAATGTTTCATCCTATATTTTCCATGAGTGTGACAACGCTAATTGGGGAGAAACTAATGTAAGATCTATAGCAGTTGGCCGATGGGTTGGTACATCAGGGATTCTGGTATAGGACCCATCGTTAAGCAAAACAAAAGGTGAATCTGTTATGTTTACAACAAGCTTGTTACTAGTATTGTGAATACAATCTTTTCCCCAAACTGGTGAATGGCTGTTAAGATCACCTCCTATAATCCATTTTTGTTGGTCATGTATAGTTCTCAGCCAATCAGTGTTATCATTACCAGGACCTTTAGGTAGATAAACAGACACACAGTTGATGGTGAGAGATTCCGAAAACTGTACAGTAACAGCACATGAGGAAACATTTGTTATGTTTTCTGGCACAGGAGACTGTATTATGCAGTACTGTAAACCAAAACGAATATAAATTGCAGTGTTAATCTTTCCATCAGTCTGTAGTTGTTCACAAACTGGTGGGTAGAAAAACTGCTTCAGTCTGGGAAACTTGCTCTTTTTAACATTTAAGGACTGAAGAATAAGTACATGGTAATAAGTTGACATAAGATGTTGGAGTAAGTAGTCAACATTTGTAGCAATAGATCTGCAGTTCCACTGCAGTGTTGAAATTTTATTATTTTGGTGCATTACCATTCAAAGTGCTATACTAATATATAAATGTATACAGGAAGGGGTACAAGCAAGTAGATATGCTGAAAAAAAACCCAGAAAAAGCAAAAATCCAACTAAAAACAAAAACCAGCAAAACGAACAACCACAAAACAAACTAATATGATTCAACTATCATCAAGATAATAAAAGTGTTAAGAATAACACTACTGTTTCATTCAGATGTATACGCCAGATATAGGATAAAACAATATAGTTAACAAGATATCAACTTGATTTTATTTTGTCCAGTGCACTTGACATTTTATTGACATATCAGGCGATCATAACAATGACTACCAGACACACGACAAATGCTGTGACAGGGCTGAGGCACCAAGTGAATGTGCTCTTATTTACCCCCAACACACACACACACACACACACACACACACACACACACCACACACACACACACACACACACACACACACACACAAACTGCATACACCTGGGGACTGGATGCAGAAAAGCACAAGAGTGCTTATTCCATTATCCTCGTATATAAAGAATAAATAGATAAAAATAAAAATAAATAATATCCACACACACACACACACACACACACACACACACGCGCGCGCGCGCGTGCGCACACACACACACACACACACACACACACACACACACACACACAACACACACACTAAAAAACTAAAATAATGCTATTTCTAAATGGTGAAAATCCCAATTGTTTACCAGCATTACACGTAAATGGGGAAACCTTAGAATATTCTCAAAATGTTAACTTTCTGGGTGTTCATTTAAACCCCAAATTAAATTGGAGATTCCATATTGAGAGTCTAGTAAACAAAGCAAGGAAACGTTTAAATCTTCTCAAAATTATTACCGTTCAGCCATGGGGTCAGGACACAAAGACTCTCCTTCACTTAGCAACTAGTCTAGTTAGATCAACGTTGGTTTATGGGCAGGAGGATTATTATTCAGCTCCATCTTCTTTATTGAAAAAGCTGCAAAGCATTGATAGTAAATCGATTAAACTAGCTCTTGGAGTCCCTATACACACAAGTACTCTGAATACATACAGAGAAGTCAATTTACTTTCTTTATCAGATCATCGCCATTTAGCTGTAGCTAAGTTTGTTACAAGAAGTCTTTCAGTATCAAACTCATTAAAAACAGAAGTACTCATTGATTCAGTCAAGGATCATCCTAAGAGGGCTCGAAATATTTCATCACTTTGCCCCGTTCATAATTACATAGACAATTTAATGTCAGAGTGTAATATTGACATTTCTTCAATACCCATTGTACCAATAGTTCCTAAGATACCACAGTGGGAGCATAAAGAGGCTACATTTGATATTGATTATACCATTCTCAAAAAAGATGACAATATTAATATGTTGACTTCTGATGTAAAACATCATCTTGAAACAAATTATCAAAATCATCTTAAAGTGTTTACAGATGGTTCTGTTTATGATTTAAATGCAGGATCAGGTTTCGTTATTCCTGCTCTGAAGATACAAAAATCATTCTGCTTAGGGAAGGGTTTCTCCATATTCAGCGCCGAGCTCTATGCCATACTTATGGCTCTGATTTCTATAAATAATAGTTATTTTGCATTTTCTCACATCGCTTTTTGTGTTGACTCGAAGTCTGTACTGTATAGCTTACAAGATTGGAGCTCAAAAGTAAGGACAGATTTATTATTTGAAATAAAATCTTTGATACATTGTATCATGACAAAAGGTATCGGAATAAATTTTTGCTGGGTTCCTTCACACTGCGGAATATACTGGAATGAAATAGCAGATAATCTTGCGAAAAAAGGTGCAAAAAGAGATTGCCCAGTTCATAACTTAAAAAAACGATTGTCGTGAAATTAATTCATTATTGTAAAATCATGTACATAAGAATAACTTCCATGGGAAATTTTAAATACTAGGCTATCCAAGACATATCCAAGACATATTTCTAACATCATTTATAAGTTGCGATTAAATTTCTGGAAGACCAAATATTCTCGAAATGTAACTTGCTCCTGTTCTTGTGAACATATTCTTTTTCAATGTTCAGTTCTAAATTCAGTTTATAAAGAAAATGGCGTTGAAATTCAAAGGGAACCATTGAATGTAGTTTCGCGAAAACCGTTGATTTCTGATGTTGCTAGGATTATTTCCAAGTCTTCTGTAAATATTTTATGGTAGGGTTTTGTTTGTTTGTTTGTTTTTTGTTTTGTTTTTGTTTGTTTAGTCTAATATCACCAAGTGTGAATAGACTTTAAATTAAACAACAACAACAACAACAACAACAACAACAACAACACACACACACACACACACACACACACACACACACACACACACACACACACACACACACACACACACACACTTGTCAACTCTCTTCTCTTTTTCCCACGTCCTTCTTCACTGATGAACTAAATATAAGACCAAAAAATCCAAAACAAAAAATGAGCAACCCTTTCACGGCAAATGATAGCAATATTTCAAAATTCCCCGATGTGGAAAAAACATGCTTCGGAGACCATATTGATTGATCTGTTCTCTCCACCTGTCTACCTTGAATGCCCTGTGGACATACTATACATACATGATATGAACAGGAGGGGATAGCCTAGTGGTTAGAACATTGCGCTCGCAATTTAATGACCCGGGTTCGATTCCCGTTCGAGGGGATTTTTCTCCTGGAGTTAACATTAGTGCTGACTCCGATCTCCCCAAAAGTCCTTCGGATGAGACTATAAACCGAGGCCCCGTGTGTGAACGTACGCAGAACATCTTGCGCACACGTCAAATCCTGTTCCGCTTTTTGTAAGAGTAGGCCATCGTGTGCCGGTGGGTACAGATGACATTTACAAAACTGCATAAACACGGGGACTGGACGTAAAAAAGCACACGAGTGTTTATTCCATTATCCTCGATATAAAAGAATAAAATAAATAAATAAAAACTTTTTTTTTTAATATATGAACAGGGAGGTTTTAATATCAGCCATGTTTCCGTCCACATGATCCATCATGTATGTTCAGCATTTTAACCATGTCCTGTGTTCACCCTCCCTTACAAGGCCTAAGAACTGCTGCAGAGGAGGAAAATGGGATTGTGAACATATATTTTTTTTAAATTATTGTTTATACGCAATTATTTTCACATGGGCTGTTTGTGTTGTTTAGCTGCCGACATGTGTTAAAAAAAAAAGCCCAGTTAATGAAAGTTTTTTTGGGATATCTTTATTTATTTATGCGCAATTTATTTTCTGCCAGGCTTGTGTTGTTTAGCGAGGCATGACTGTTCCATGCACTGTAAATAAATGGTTGAATGATCAAAGTAACAGTATTTTGGGTGCGCATAAGTTTTGTCGTTGATTTTGTTACTATAGATACCCACACACGACATGGGATTTTCATTATTGGCAGTATTATTGAATGCTTTACTGAAGCCATCTGGGAAAAAGGAGAATATGAAAGGGTATCCATTTCTTTCGCTTTATATTTCGTTATGGCCTTTTCTTTTTTCTTGTGATTGCTAACGAACGTGGAAAAAGCTATAAACGCATTTCAAGTCATACTGTTTTAAATATTGTGTTTTATGATCTGCTTATTTCACAGTATCACACTTTTCTTGCTTTATTTAGTTTACAAAATGATAAGCGTAATAAATTATATGAGAATTAATTTTTTTTTAATTTTTTTTTTATTCATTTTGTTGTTACAAAGCATATATATGCATTACAAGCATTAGCATTGAGAATAAGGGTAAACCATTTGCAGTCGTATGTTCATCAATGCATAACAATATTGAAAATAACAGAAATTAAACAACCTTCAAATATCCACATTTATACATGCACATGATGCCTACATACTTACTTATAACAAACAAACAAACAAACAAACAAACAAAAATACATACATACATACATACATACATACATACATACATACATACATACATACATACATACATACATACATACATACATACATACATACATACACACACACACACACACACGCATAAATACATACATACATACATACATACATACATACATACATACATACATACATACATACATACATACATACATACATACATAAACATACATGCAAACATTTCCTAAAGTCCTTGAAAAAGTTGTTCTGAAACAACTTAAAAGCCATCTTCATTCCAATAGTCTCCTTTCCCCATTCCAGTCTGCCTACCGCATCAACCACAGCACCGAAACCACCCTAATCCACACCTTAAACACGCTTCTACATGCTTCTGACTCAGGGAAAATCTCCGTTCTCACTCTTCTCGACTTATCTGCAGCATTCGACACTATAGACCATTCAATTCTTCTCTCCCGTCTCCAAAACACTTTTGGTATTAAAGGCATTGCCCTCACCTGGTTTAGTTTGTACCTTACAGACCGATTCCAAACTGTTGCAGTAAACAAGATTCATTCCATACCAACCAAACTAGAATGCGGAGTCCCTCAAGGATCTGTTCTAGGCCCTGCTCTCTTCACTCTCTATACTGCTCCTCTGTCACATGTTATTAACCGCCATCAGATCAACCATCACTTTTATGCAGACGACTCTCAGATTCTAAGTAGTGATACTCCTGAAAATCTGCCTTCTCTCTTGACAAATATGTCCTACTGCCTTCAAGATATCCCAAACTGGATGATACAGAACAAGTTACAGCTAAACGCAGATAAAACCAAAGCCATGCTAGTAGGGACCAAACATACACTGTCTTCCATCACAGCATCTTCAATAGAATTCGGCAATAGGTTAGTCCCTCTATCTAGTGCTGTCAAGTATCTAGGTGTCGTTATGGACAACACACTCTCCATGCAAAAATTCATCACCCAGACCTGTCAGTCATGCTACAATCAACTACGGCGTATCAGTGCAGTTCGAAAGTACCTGTCCACTGATGCAACATCCGAACTTGTCATTTCTCTTATTCTCTCACGTCTGGACTATTGCAACTCTCTTTTGGCTGGTCTGCCAGCATCATCTATCCACTCCATTCAACGAATTCAAAACTCTGCAGCTCGACTGGTCCTCACAAAGAAAAAAAATCTGAGCACATTACCCCTCTCTTGCAATCTCTCCACTGGCTGCCGGTATCTCAGAGAGTAAACTACAAGATCATTACCCTCTGTTACAAATGTCTCCACAAAACAGCACCCTCTTACCTCTGTGAATGTCTTTACTTGTACACACCTTCTCGTTCCCTCCGCTCAGCTGCAGATACCTTATCCTTCAGAAAACCGAGATTCAATCTATCTACCATTGGCCGCTGCTCTTTCTCTATTTCTTGTCCATCATCTGGAATGACCTCTTTCTCTCCCTCTGGCAAAAGCCTACCTATGACACTTTCAAATCCAACCTCAAGACACACTTATTTCAAACCTAAGATTTTTGCCTTGTTTCCATCTCCTATCTGTCCCTGTCTTCAACATCTGAAATCCTCTTTACCCTGCCAAAGTGTTTAACCTTTTATTTTTTTAATTTTTTTTAAAAATTCTTTTATATCGAAGATAATGGAATAAGCACTCGTGTGCTTTTTTTTTCATCCAGTCTCCATGTGTATGCAGTTTTGTAAATATTGTCATCTGTTCCCACCGGCACACAATGGCCTACTCTTACAAAAAGCGGAACAGGATTTAATGTGTGAGCAAGATAATCAAAACTCTGCAGCTCGACTGGTCCTCAGAAAGAAAAAAATCTGAGCACATTATATTTATGAGTGTGTGTGTGTGTGTGTGTGTGTGTGTGTGTGTGTGTGTGTGTGTGTGTGTGTGTGTGTGTGTGTGTGTGTGTGTTGTTGTTGTTGTTGTTGTTGTTGTTGTTGTTGTTGTCTTCAATTTTACGTCTGTTCACTTTTAGTGATATTAGACAAAAAAAAACAAAAAAAGCAATTTTGTGTTTAAAAAAATCAACAACCACCCCCCCCACCCCCACCCCACCCCCACACAAAGAAACTTGAAAATGGAATAGGAATAATAAAAACATAAAAAAACAGCTCACTAACGTTAATGCAACTATAACAAATGTCCTAAGGGACTGTAACAGAGACCTTTCACAATTTCAAATGCCAATTTTAAATTATTGAATATACTGGTAAAGGAGTTTTCAGAAAAATGGGCCAGGAAAGACTTTACACTCTTGTAGTCAAAAAGTATATGAGTATTTGTGATATTCTCACCACACAGACATTTACCAGTTTTGCTGAATTTGGTTGTCAATGCATTTAGTTTCATTCTATAAAATGATGTATTAATTCTTCTTGACATGAAAACAATTACACAAGTCTTTGAATGCAATCCTGTGCACATCATGATGAAGAAGGGACACAGACCGTACGCCATCAGTGCTGCCAGACGTGTGCCTATTCCTCTCATGCAGAAGGTAAAAGAGGAGCTGCAGAGAATGGAAGACGCTGGAATCATTCAGAGCATCCAAGAACCAACAGACTGGTGTGCAGGGATGGTTCCTGTACTGAAAAAGGATGGGTCTGTTAGAATCTGTACAGACTTCAAGCAGCTAAACAAAGCTGTCAAGAGGGAGAGATATGTCCTACCTACAATAGAGGGTATCCTCCACAAGCTGAAGAATGCCACAATCTTCAGCAAGTTGGATGCAACTTCAGGGTTCTTTCAAATACCCTTGGACGAGGAATCCAGGAAACTGACCGCTTTCATTACGCCATTCGGGAGGTACATCTACAATCGTCTGCCTCAGGGGATCACATCAGCCCCAGAAATCTTCCAACGCACAGTA
>CM060340.1:37710693-37718193 GCA_030674155.1 Stramonita haemastoma
CTTTACGATTGATAGAAGGTTTTTGTAGGGACCAATGGTTTGCTGGATTCTGTTATGCACGTCTTCGTTGCTTATGTGGTGTCTGTAGGAGGTGCCAAGAAGTCTCCGGAAGCATCTCATCTCTACTGCCTGTATTCTTCTCTCCAA
The DNA here is from genome assembly GCA_030674155.1 of Stramonita haemastoma. Lineage (NCBI taxonomy): Eukaryota > Metazoa > Mollusca > Gastropoda > Neogastropoda > Muricidae > Stramonita > Stramonita haemastoma. Next base: position 37,710,841 of record CM060340.1, read on the forward strand.
ATCAGCAGTCAGGGTCCACGATTCACTGGCATACAGGAATGTGGATATGACAAGGGAGCGCATTAATCTGATCTTGGACTTGAGTGAAATATTTTGATCTTTCCAGATGGTGTTCAGTTTTGACAGTGCTGTTATTGTCTGTGCAATCCTGCATACTACCTCTGGCTTTGACCCCTTGTCTGATACGACGGCTCCAAAGTACTTGAAGCTGTGAACTGTTTCCAGTTTCTGGTCATTGACCCTGATATCAGTGCTGATGCCCTTGGCATTATTGGTCATCAGTTTGGTCTTCTCTACACTGATTTCCATGCCATATGTTTTAGAGGCCTTGTTCAGGTGTTCTGTTAAGCTTGCAAGCTCCTGTTCTGATCTTGCTAGTCCGTCAATGTCATATGCGAAGCGGAGATATGTGATCGTTCTGCCACCAATGCTGACTGATTCTTTATAGTGTTCCAGTGCATCAGCCATGATTCTCTCAAGGAAGATGTTGAAAAGAGTGGGTGGGAGTAGACAGCCCTGCCTTACTCCAACTGTTGTTCGAAACCACTCTCCAATGTTGCTGTTGTAGTACACTGCACTGGTGGCCTTGTTGTACAGCTCTGTGAAGACTCTGATCAGGCTTGCATTGATGCTGTACAAATTCATGGTTGCCCACAAAGCTCCATGCCAAATCCTGTCGAATGCCTTCTTAAAATCAATAAATACGTGGTAGAGGTCTTGTTGGTGTTGGAGGTACCGCTCGCAGAGTATTCTGAGGTTGAATATCTGTTCAGTTGTGCTACGCCCTGCTCTGAAACCTGCTTGTTCCTCAGAAATGATGTACTCTGCTTGTGGCTTCAGTCTGTTCAATATAATCTTCAACATGACCTTGCTTGGGTGACATATGAGGCTGATTGTGCGGTAATTCTGGCACTGCTGAAGATTTCCTGTCTTGGGGAGGGTGATGATGAGTGACTGTGTCCATGGTGTTGGCCATTTTCCTGTCTGCCAGATCTTGTTGCAGATTTTTAGTAGAGCGTCGATCATGGCTTCCCTTCCGGCTTGAACCAACTCAGCAGGAATGTTGTCAGCCCCTGCCGACTTCCCCTTTTTCAGCGATCTGACTGCTGTTTCCACTTCTTCTCGGAGGATAGGGTGGCTGTCTGTATCTGTGCTTGTGGGGACATTGAGGACTTCTGGATCTCCTGTGGTTTAGTAGTTATACAGGTCGGAGCAGTATTCTGATCACCTGTTCAGAATATCCTGGTCATCAGTGAGGCACTTCCCATTCTTGTCTTGGATTGTTGAGCTCCTTCCATGTTTTGTGCCAGTTAGGTCTTTCAACAATTGATGTGTTTTCTTGCTGTTGTTTTTCTTGATGTTTTCTTCAATGTCCTGGCACTGTTCGCTGATCCATTTCTCCTTTGCTTCTGTCATGGACTTCCTGATTCTTTTCTTAAGTGCCTTATATTGTTCTGCTCTTTCTGTGGTTTCAATTTTATTTTTCTTCAACTCTCTACGTCTTTCACATAGGTGTAAGATGTTAGGTGTGACCCAAGGATTTTTGACTGGTCAATGTTTGCCAAGAAGTTCGCTTGCTGTTTCAGTCACTGCTGTGTTGAAAACATCCGTCAAGGTATCTATATCCATATCATCTGAGTCTATCAGAGTGAGTGCTGCAAACTTCCCACCCATCCTTGCCTGAAAAATGTCGGCTACCTCTGGATCCTTCAACTTCTCGAGGTCCAACATGATCCCGATGTTGTTCTGCTTGAAATGTTTTTGAGACGGAGTCGTAATGTCATAATTACAAGATCATGGTCACTCCCTATGTCCGCTCCTGGAAAGCTTCGTGTTCGTGCAGTGTTTACGCTGGACCTAAATCGTCTCTTCACCATGATGTAATCTATCTGGTTGTGGTGTTCACTATTTGGGCTATGCCATGTCCATCTTCTGGATTTTTTATGTGAGCCAAGTGTATTCACTAGCTTGAGATTGTTGTAACTGGCAAACTCCAGGAGTCTCAAGCCTTTCTCATTTGTTTCTTTGCTGCAGTGTGGTCCACAGATGCCCTCCCAGTCTTTGTAGGCATCTACACCTATTGTAGCATTCCAGTCACCTTGTACAACAAGGAAGTCTTTTTTAAAAAATTTGGTTTAGAACCCCTTGTGGTTGGTCATAGAATTCTTCTATTTCTTCATACGTGCTGTCTGATGTAGGGGCGTATGCCTGTACGACTGTGATGTTTAAGGGGCTTGCTCTCAAGTGGATGGTAATAAGTCTGCTGGACACTGACTGACAGCTTATGACGGTGTTCACAATGTCTTTGTGAATGAGGAACCCCACGCCCTGTTCATGCTTATCCTGTTTTCCACTGAAGTATATTTTGTGGTATTCCTAGGTTATTGTTTCTCCCATGTTCTCCACCTTATTTCACAGAGCCCAAGGATGTCATTGGTATCTGGCCATCTCATGTGTTAGTTCTTCCACTTTACTTGTGGCTCTTAGTGTTTGTACATTCCAAGTGCCAATGGCGATGCAGTTTCTGGCACAGATTTTGCTGTGTTGTACACCAGTAGCATACTTTTTACCTCTGTCCTGATGTGCAACAGAAGGCACGGTCTTTGGTAACCCGGGTGACGACCGATTCGTTATGGAGATTTCGTTTGTAGTCCTCATGTTTGTAGTCTTGGGTAAATCGAACCTGGCGGAGCCCCATCCCTCTCGAAGTCGGATTTTTAGGTTGAGTTTACTCCCCCCATGTGGCAGGTAGTACTGGGTTACATGGTTACCAGTAGCAGAGGAAGCCTCTGACCTGACAAAAAACGGCTCTACTATACTCTTTCCTACACAAACGGCCTACTCTTTCGAAAAGCGGAACGGCTTTTGACGTGTGTGCAAGATGTTTTGCGAGTGTTCGCACACGGGATCTAGGTTTATAGTCTCATCCGTGCGATTTTCGGAGTGAGTGGAGTCAGCACTGATGTTAACTTCAGGGGAAAAATCCCCTTGAACGGGCATGTCGGTGGTGGTTCGAACCCGGGCCGTCAGGTCAGGAGTGTACTGCTCTAACCACTAGTCTAGTTCGTCCTCCCATTCGTGGTTCTGTTCTGTGGGGTGGTTGTTTTTTTTTTTTTGGGGGGGGGGGGGTTTGGGGGGGGGATTAGGTTTGGGTTTTATTTGTTTTGTTTCAGGGGGAGGAGTGATTGTGAAGATTGGCGGGAGGGAGTGTTTTTGCAAAATAACTGGTATTCAGAACATGCATGATGTGTAATCTTTTTTTTATATACCACTTTATGTCACAGCAGATTTCTCTGCGTGAAATTCGGGCTGCATTCCCCGGGGAGAGCGCGTCGCCACAACTGCAGTGCCTACCCATTATTTTTTTTCCCCTCAGGGATGGTGTCTAAACACGACATCTGTATGCATGCTGGGTTTTTTTATATATAATTCTGTCATCCGCTCCTACCGGCACACGATGGCCTGCTCTTCCGAAAGGCGGAACGGGGTTTTAACGTGTGCGCAAGATGTTTTTCGTCAAACTGGGAAGAAAGGGCGAGGCTGGGTACGAACCTAGAACCTCACGGTTTACTTGTTGGCAGGCGAACATCTTAACCATCCTGCCACCTTCCTTCCTATATAATTATCCTCATATAATATTATTTCTCTTGGTATCCATGTATGTGTATTCACTTGTATCAATTGCTTTTCTTTTTTTTTTTTTTTTTTTGCAGTGATTTCTTTTCTTTTGAGGGCTGGATGAGAAAAACACAAAAAAAGTCTTGTAACTTAATCTATTACCCTCGTAAAATAAATTTGCGTTTGCTTTTATTTCCAAAGTCTGTGTCAGGTATTGGTAACAGCTAAGTGCCAAGGCCTACATTACATTGTTGTTGCGCTGTAAAACACGGTGTGCTGATATTGCCACAGCTGCCACTTTCGCCCACTTTCAGCTGCTTTCACCTGCTATCCCTCCCGCTCCATCCTAGCCATTTGGTGTTAATTATTGCAGGAATGGATCCTACTTGGGCTTGGTAAAATTGGGGGGTGGGCGTTTGCTAGAGATAGACACCTTTGCACAAAGTAATTTTTCTGCTCAACCGTGTAATTGAGTGAATACAAACCCGGAAAGCCTGTAAGTTAGGTCGTGTGAGTAGAAGTGAAGGAAAATAGAAAAAAAGGGACTTTGAGGCAAATAAGGCCAACAAGTTCCATGGCTCTCCGTTGTAGGCCCTTGTTTGCAATACCCTGCCTTCAGATCTTTCATCTTCCAGATAATGCAGCCCACCTTGGTCGACATGTTCAGATCTAACTGCTGGTCCTTTTTACAGTTTCCGTTTTTCTTTTTCTTTTCCCTACTGCTGTTCAAGTCTATCTGTGTTTTCACTCCATTCCCTGATCCTCTTCCTATCCACAGAAAATTTACGGGCCCACTCCGAAACATTCCTACCTGCTTCGTTATCCAGATACTGGAGGGCTTCCAATTTGAAAGATACCCTGTAAGACTGTCGCTTGCATTTTGCAAAAATTGCACAGAGAAGAATCAAGAACCAACTTCCTACCATCAGGAAGCCTCGTCAAAGTATCCCTACGTCACTGACAGACAAAAGATGTCAGTGGAAAAAGCATGACGTATTATTTAATTCTGGGGATGGGTGGGAGTGAGGAGAGGGACAAAGCAGAGGAAAAAAGGAAAGAAACACCAAAAGGTAAAGAAGGGGAAAAGGTGACTTTTAGAACAGTCTGCACAAATCCTAGAGAAAGTGAGCATAGTCTCTTTGAAAAAAGCAGGGTGGGCGTTTGCTAGGTAGTTACCCCTGTGCACAACTTTTGGCCCAAAGTGGGGGGTGGGCGTTTGCTAGATGGTGGGTTTATGCTAGGGATTTTACGGTATATATTATATATATATATTATATATATATATATATATATATATATATATATATATATATATATATATATATATATATATATATATGGTTGGGTGGGTGGGTTGGAGCACACGTGTGTGTGTGTGTGTGTGTGTGTGTGTGTGTGTGTGTGGGGTTGGTGCACACGTGTGTGTGTGTGGGGGGGGGGTGCACACGTGTGTGTGGGGGGGGGTGTGCACACGTGTGTGTGTGGTGGGGGGGGGTGCACAGTGTGTGTGGGGGGGGGGGTGCACACGTGTGTGTGTGGGGGGGGGGGGTGCACACGTGTGTGTGTGGGGGGGGGTGGTGCACACTGTGTGGTGTGTGGGGGTGTGTGTGGTGCACAAGTGTGTGTGTGTGTGGGGGGGGGGATCAAGCAAAGAAAGCATAAAAAGGAAAAAAACACACACACAAAACCCCATAAAACCCCTTAAACACAAAAAACTACATAAAAAACACCACTCTAAATTCAAACGGTAAGAGTACAAACTACAAGTTTAATTCAACATAAGAACCAAACATTCCTTTCCAATAATAAGTCTAGGATAGCATATGTGAAAATGGAAGATAGAAAGGAAAGGAAAGGGAGAGAGGGGGGAAGAGAGAGAGAGATTTGATTTATTCTTTTATTCTTTTATATCGAGGATAATGGGATAAGCACTCTTGTGTTTTTTTACATCCTGTCCCCGTATGTATGCAGTTTTGTAAATGTCATCTGTTCCCACCGGCACACGATGGCCTACTCTTACGAAAAGTGGAAAAGGACTTAACGTGTGCGCAAGATGTTCTGCGTGTGTTCGCACACGGGGCCTCGGTTTAAAGTCTCATCCGAAGGACTTTTAGGGAGAGTGGAGTCAGCACTGATGTTAACTCCAGGAGAAAAATCTCCTCCACCGGACTCAAACCTGGGTCGTCAAATTGCCAGCGCAATGTTCTGACCACTAGGCTATCCGTCCCAGAGAGCGAGAGAGAGAGGGAAGAGAGGGAGAGAGAGAGAGAGAGAGAGAGAGAGAGAGAGAGAGAGAGAGAGAGAGAGAGAGAGAGAGAGGAGAGAGAGAGAGAGAGGGGCAAGGCAAGGCAAGGCAAGGCAAATTCTTTTATGAGAGAGAGAGAGAGAGAGAGAGAGAGAGAGAGGTGTGTGTGTGTGTGTGTGTGTGTGTGTGTGTGTGTGTGTGTGTGTGTGGTGTGTGTGTGTGTGTGTAGGTGTGCTCTGAAACCTAGTCCTTAACAGAGACCAAAGTTGTGGTAATTATAAATGTAAGCAATATAAACAGCTAAATATACAGAAACCAATAGAAAAATGTCAGTCACAACACACAATGATTTATTCCCATTCAATCTTTTTGTGTTAACCACCCCCCCCCCCCTCCCCTCATCTAAACAAACCAAAAAGGAACAAGCAAAATTTAACACCCCATTAATTACGCTAAACTTGCACAAATACCACATGTGGTCTACGGGAGATAAATGTGAATTCTCAGAGGACCCAGACGGAGGTTAAGTACCCTGAATTAGTCGTCAAACTGTAATGTGGTCTCTGTCTCACTTTAATCTCTGCCTCTGTCTCAATTTAATGTCAAGAGGTCCTGGGTTCGATTCTATTCCAATCTAGACTTTTCCTCCTTCCCCTAGACCAGGAGTGGAGGTCTGGGTGCTAGTCTTTCGGATGAGATAATACAAACCTAAGGGCCTGTATGCCACATGCATTCTATCTATCTATCTATCTATCTATCTATCTATCTATCTATCTATCTATCTACCTACCTACCTACCTACCTACCTACCTATCTATCTATCTATCTATCTATCTATCTATCTATCTTCCTTAGTCTGGTGACCCTGCGGGCACCCCTGAAGACTTGGCAACCAGTTCCCTCCATTCCTCTCTCTGTTCTGCTTTTCTCAAAATTTTGTTGAGTTCAAGGCCTGTCCATTCGTTGATGTTGTCCTCCCATCTCTTCCTTGGTCTTTCTTCCTTGTTTGTAACCTTATATTTTTGCATCCTTGGCATCTCTTACAGAGACCACATAAGCAACGAAGAAGTGCATAAGAGAATCCAATAAACCATTGGTCCTTACGAAATTCTTCTATCAATTGTAAAGAAGCCTAAGCTTAAATTGTATGGGCATGTAACAAGGTCAAAAGGACTTGCAAAAACAATACAGCAAGGCACTGTCCAAAGAGGAAGAAAAAGAGGCAGACCAAAGAAGAGATGGGAGGACAACATCAGCGAATGGACAGGCCACTGGCTTCGTGTGGGTCTGTCTTTTAGATCATTAATACCACAAAGGATTATGACACACTGTGGTTTCTTCATATCAGACTTTGCTTTGACAGACTGGTGAATCTCCCCAATTTTTGGTGTGTTCGTTTTTACTGCATCAAAGCCATAGGAGTGACCTAGGCCTAGTCACTTGCTGTTAATTACATGCAGAATGGAATTGTGAACTAGGCTAGGACTAGG
>CM060340.1:37723193-37725693 GCA_030674155.1 Stramonita haemastoma
GTTGTTTTGCTGTTGTTGTGTTGTTTTTGTCGTTTTCGTTCCTCAGCTAGAGCTCCGAGGTTTACCAATGGTGAGAACTTTTTTTGGGGAGGTTACTAGTTTTTCTGACCATGAAGGCAGCCACATTCCGACTTCCAGGTTGATGTTTAAACACACCAGTGCGCATGCGGGTTTGTTGTTGTTTTTGGCTGGATCTTTTGTCTGATTTTACGGGGTGGGTTTTTTTTTGTTTTGTGTTTGTCTCATCCCAAGGACTTGGAGAGGTGTCGGTAAGGGGGGGGGGGGGGGGAGGAGGGAGTTGATTCGGTACTGATGTTATAACTTCAGAGGAAAAATCTTCTCAAACTGGTGCCTCGGTGGTGGCTTGAACCCAGGCCCTCAGATCACAAAACTGTCTGTGACCACTAGGCCCTCTTCATTCCCTTATAGTATATGGGGATAATGATCCTGATGATCATTATTTTGTTTTCTATGGCATAGTAAGAATATGGAGAATGTGTGTCCGATTATGTAACTGTCGGGAATACTGTGTGTATCAAGCAAGAAGGGGTGAAGGGGGGGGGGGGGAGGGGGGACAGGGGGGGGGGGAGGAGGAGGGGGGAAGGAGGGGGGAAGGAGAGAACTATTGAGGAAATTAGTCAGTGGAGGAAAACAAGTGCAGGTAACCACTTACAACTTCTCAATTATTTTGAAAATGACTTATCAACGGTTCAATTAAAAAAAAAAAGAAAAAAGAAATTAGATCAAGAATAAACTCTAGGAAATAATGTCTTTCAATGGCACCATTATAGGCATATTTGAGTAGGAACCTTTTTTTTTTTTGGCCTGACCTGACTCGGAGTTTCGGCTCCTGGATTTTGATTTGATTTTATCTATTCTAGACCACTTTATGTCACAGCAGATTTCTCTGCCTGAAATTCGGGCTGCCCTCCCTGGAGACAGCGCGTCGCCACAAGTGCAGCGCCTACCCATTATTTTTTTTTTTTACTTTTTCCTGTCTGCAACTGTATTTATTTCTCTATCCGAGTGGCTTTTTTTCTACAGAATTTTGCCAGGGACAACACCCTTGTTGCTGAGGGTTCTTTTACGTGCGCTAGATAATGATGTGTGACACAAGGGACCTCGGCTTATCGTCTTATCCGAAAGATTAGCACCCAGACCACCACTCATGGTCTAATGGAGGGGGGGGGGAGGGGTAAAGTTTAGGACCCAAACGGGATTCGAACCACCGCACACACCGACCCGAACTTTTCACTTTCTAGACAGGCGCGATACCTCTAGACCTCCAGATGAGTCTTCATGTGGAGGGAAAGAGGGTATGATGAAGTGATACAACGCCGAGGAGCAAACTGGGGGGCGGTGTGACAGAAAACAGTGACAGTGACCACCCGCCAAACCACTGCGGTTGTCCAAACTGACCACCGTCATCCGATCAAGTGGCGGTCAAAGAAACTATCCACTACAGTTCATCCACCTACCTATGGTAATCCGAAAAAAAGTCACAGGAAAAAAAGTCACAGAAAAAAGTCACAGGAAAAAAAAGTCACAGGAAAAAAAGTCACAATGGTGGTATCTTCTCAAGCTATACCTGTAAAGCTATAGCCATGCCGCGTGTAAGACTATCACGAGTGTAACACTACCGCGAGTAACACCACTGCGTGTAACACTAATGTCACAGGAAAAAAAGTCACAGAAAAAAGTCACAAAATTGAGAGAGAGAGAGAGAGGAGAGAGAGAGAGAGAGAGTGAGAGAGAGAGAGAGAGAGAGAGAGAGAGAGAGAGAGAGGAGAGAGAGAGAGAGAGAGAGAGAGAGAGAGAGAGAGAAGAGAGAGCGAGCTAATCTTAGTTGATGCATATGAGTGGGGTCTGCAAATAGCTAGAGGAGCTAGACTGGTATTGTTGCAGTTTTAAAAATCTTTGACTGTCTTGAATCTATGACATTGGCTTTTATCATGTTCAGATGAAATAATTTGTTGTTGACTTAAACTGGATTTTACTTAGCTTTGTTTGACCTGATTGTGACTTTTTTTCCTGTGACTTTTTTTCCTACTCAATTTTGTGACTTTTTTCTGTGGCTTTTTTTCCTGTGACTTTTTTTCCTACATTCGGTTTTGTGACCGCAGCAGTGTCCTTCCTCCAATTTTGTGTCCTGGACTGACGACAACATGATGCAGAATACCGAGAAATAATGCATGATTAGGCATACAGGAGCCATGTTACCGTATATCGTAATCATTATGTGAGGTCCTTATGTGGCTGATTCACTCCGAGATGAAAAAACATTCAGAATGAAGAAGAGTGCCAGTAAGACTGGCCTCTCGATTCGTACACAAGGCACGGTACAGAAGACACAGATCTAGGTCACTGCGTGATTAATTAATTCAGATGACCTTTCTTGTGGGTCTCTAGGGCAGCCAAGGCACGTTTACTTTGCAAAAAGCTCGTCCAAAGTGACCTACGACCTAGAATCGACCTAAAAACTGCAGTAGAGGGGACGAGA
>CM060340.1:37743193-37753193 GCA_030674155.1 Stramonita haemastoma
TTATCCACACACACACACACATACCCACACCCACACACACACACACACACAATTTCGTGCTCATGTCATCAATAAACTTCATTCTAAAGGAAAAATATGCCTAATTTTAATCAAGTCATGTAACGGAACACAAAAGGAATCCATCCACTGTAAGAGAGAGAGAGAGAGAGAGAGAGAGAGAGAGAGAGAGAGAGAGAGAGAGAGAGAGAGAGAGAGAGAGAGAGAGGAGAGAGAGAGAGAGAGGAGGGGGGGGGGGGAGGAGAGAGAGAGAGAGAGGAGTGGTGTGTGGTGTGGTGGTGGTGTGTGTGTGTGTGTGTGTGTGTGTGTGTGTGTGTGTGGTGTGTGTGTGTGTGTGTGTGTGTGTGTGTGTGTGTGTGTGTGTGTGTCAGGGGGTGTCAAAGATGGTGTTTTGTAAATTTTCTTTAAGAATACCTTTAAAATTGCAGGAAATTCAATGGCACATGGTGTGTATGTGTGTGTGCGTGCGTGCGTGCGTGCGTGCGCGTGTGGGTGTGTGTGTGTCTGTCTGTCCGTCTGTCTGTCTGTGTCTGTGTCTGTCTTAGTGCTACTGCATATTGCGCACCTAGATGCGAACGTGAACACGTTGGCATACCTTATTACAATATGACGCTACCTGGATTTAAACCGTTGTGGACAAATATGTTGGAGCATAACGCCCAACAACCCTACCACCACATTGTCGCTGGGATGAATAGGACAGCTCTCTCTAGCCACTGTCATGTCCCAAGCATTCAGGAGCACCACGCTATCCCTCAAATCCTGGAACTCCTGCTTCAGAACTCGCAGACAGCGCTCCGACATAAAATCCGAGAACAAGGCAGAGTTCGTCCCGCTTACGGCATGAGGTCCTCGCACAAAGACCTTCACTTGAGGATTGCGCTTTAAAAGGTCCCGCACGGCACGCGCGGTGTCTCTGACGTGTTGGGCGTAGACGTAGGTATGGGTTTGCAAGAAGTGGGTGAAGAGGTGGATGACGATGACGTATTTCCCCGTGGAGGGGAGGTTCTTCAAGAGGCCGCTGAGGGAGTTCTTGACCTTGACGTCGCTCCACATTCCGAAGCCTGTGAAGTAGGGGTAGGCATGGGGGTACCAGCTCAGACAGACGTTCTGTCTCTGGCAGTGATGGATAATGGGCACATGCAGATGGTTGGGGTAGTACCACGCCTGAGGGTCAGGCTGTTTGAGGCACAGTGCCCAGCCTTCTAGCACTTTCATCACCTGAAGAAAACAACACAACAATAACAGAGTGGATCCATGGTCTAGGTGGTACCACGCTTGAGGGTCAGGCTGTTTGGGGCACAGTGCCCAGCCTTGTACCACTTCCATCACCTGAAGAAAACAACACAACAATAACAGAGTGGATCGGTGGTCTAGGTGGTACCACGCCTGAGGGTCAGGCTGTTTGGGCACAGTGCCCAGCCTTGTACCACTTTCATCACCTGGGATAAAAAAAAAAAAACCAATAATAATGGAGAGACAAATTTTTCATTGTCGATGAACGCTCAGACAGCAGTTAAAGTTGTCCTGTTACAGGAACCAATAAGAAAGCCTTGCGTTATGTTGACGTTAATTATGCGCCTGCCTAACAAGGCCAGGCTGACCTAGTGCATCAAATCAAATCAAATCAAATTTTTTTTCCAGATGGTACATTGAATAAGCACTGATTTGCTTTTATTTTCATCGAGCAATCTATCTAAAGAAAAAAACAACAAACAAAATACCCCCCCACCCCCCCCCAAAAAAAGCAGAAAAAAACCATTTCACCAACATTAATTAACTAACATGACTTCAACAGCCTTGAAAATAAAATACGCCTATAGAAAATACAAGTAACAACACTAACAACAAAAAAGAAAGAAAAAAAACACTCAAAAGTCAACACACACACACACAACACACACACACACACAACACACACACACACACACACACACACACCACACACACACACACACACAACATACATACATACATACATACATACATACATACATACATACATACATACATAACACTGTTCCGCGCTCCTCCACACAGCGCTGATATGGGTGTGGGACAAAAATGGAGAGGTACATAATTTAAGACAGGTGTGATTTTTCACCCCCAGGAAAAGTTCTCTGAGGTCTCCGACACCTCACTCCCTACCATCGCCTGGTTACGGACACCTTTACCTTTTGTATTTTAACCAATTGAGGGGCTACAGAAAGAAAAGAATGTTGTGTCGCAAAGTGTTATGTGTAAACGTGGCTATTGTGGTAAAGTGTTATTGTGGTACAGTGGTTATTGTGTAAGTGAAAGCTATGTGGTAAAGTGCTATTGTGGTAAAGTGGCTATATATTGTGGTAAAGTGGTATTGTGTACAGTGGCTATTGTGGTAAAGTGGCTATTGTGGTAAAGTGGTTATTGTAAAGTGGTATTGTGGTAAAGTGCCCATTGGTATGTATGTGTAAAGTGGCTATTGGTAAAGTGTATTGTGTAAAGTGCATGTAGTGGCTATTGGTAAAGTGACTATTGTGGTAAAGTTGCTATGTGGTAAAGTGGTTATTGTGGTAAAGTGGCTTATATTGTGGTAAAGTGTCTATGTGGTAAAGTGTCATTAATGTGGTAAAGTGCTATTGTGGTAAAGTGGTATTTAAAGTGGTAATATATGTGGTAAAGTGCTATCTGTAAGTGGTTATTGGAAAGTGGTTATTGTGGTAAAGTGGTTATTTATTGTGGTAAAGTGGCTATTGCGGAAAGTGTTTGTGGTAAAGTGGTTTTGTGGTAAATGTCATTATATTGTGGTAAAGTGACTATTGTGGTAAAGTGGTTATTGTGGTAAAGTGGCTATTGTGGTAAAGTGGCTATTGTGGTAAAGTGGTTATTGTGGTAAAGTGGCTATTGTGGTAAAGTGGTATTGTGTAAAGTGCTATTGTGGTAAAGTGGCTATTGTGGTAAAGTGGTTATTGTGGTAAAGTGGCTATTGTGGTAAAGTGGCTATTATATTGTGGTAAAGTGGCTATTGTGGTAAAGTGGCTATTGTGGTAAAGTGGCATTATTGTGGTAAAGTGGCTATTGTGGTAAAGTGGTATTATATTGTGGTAATGTGGCTATTTGGTAAAGTGGCTATTGTGGTAAGTGGCTATTGTGGTAAAGTGGCTATTGTGGTAAAGTGGCATTTGGTAAAGTGCTATTGTGGTAAAGTGGCTATTGTGGTAAAGTGCTATTGTGGTAAAGTGGCTTATTGTAGTAAAGTGGCATATTGATGGGTAAAGTGGCTACTACATGTGGTAAAGTGGTATGGTAAAGTGGCTATTGTGGTAAAGTGGCTGTTGTGGTAAAGTGGTGTTGTGGTAAAGTGGCTGTTGTGGTAAAGTGACTATTGTGGTAAAGTGGCTATTGTGGTAAAGTGGTTAATGTCATAGAGTGGTTATTGTGGTAAAGTGGCTACTACATTGTGGTAAGTGGCTCTTGTGGTAAAGTGGTCATTATATTGTGGTAAAATGGCTATTGTGGTAAAGTGGTTATTATGTTGGGTAAAGTGGCTATTGTGGTAAAGTCGGTATTGTGGTAAAGTGGCTATTGTGGTAAAGTGGTCATTAACGTGGTAAAGTGCTATGTGGTAAAGTGGCTATTGTGGTAAAGTGGTTATTATATTGTGGTAAAGTGGCTATTGTGGTAAAGTGGTCATTATATTGTGGTAAAGTGGCTATTGCGGTAAAGTGGCTATTGTGGGTAAAGTGGCTATCGTGGTAAAGTGGTTATTATATTGTGGTAAAGTGGTATTGTGGTAAAGTGGTTATTGTGGTAAAGTGCTATTGTGGTAAAGTGGCTATTGTGGTAAAGTGGCTATTGTGGTAAAGTGGCTATTGTGGTAAAGTGGTATTGTGGTAAAGTGGCTATTGTGGTAAAGATGGTTATTGTGGTAAAGTGCTATTGTGGTAAAGTGGTTGGTAAATTGCTAAAAAGTGGTATTGTGGTAAAGTGGCTATTGTAAAGTGGCTATTGTGGTAAAGTGGCTATTTGTGGTAAAGTGGCTATTGTGGTAAAGTGGTTGTTGTGGTAAAGTGGCTATTGTGGTAAAGTGGCTATTACGGTAAAATGGATCATGTCGCCAAGTGGACAGGCTCAGTGGAAAGGATGATTTTTCCCTGGGTCTGGAAACTTCCTGCTAAAACAAAAAAAAACCTTCTCCTTTCCTTCATCATTAGGTGGGCTAGCAATGCACACACTGCGCCTGGCAAGGCATTGAGTCCAGATCTGACAACTGCCATTGTCTCTGTCAGTGCCAATGCACACACTACGCCTGGCAAGGCATTAAGTCCATATCTGACAACTGCCATTGTCTCTGTCAGTGCCAATGCACACACTGCGCCTGGCAAGGCATTGAGTCCATATCTGACAACTGCCATTGTCTCTGTCAGTGTGCCAATGCACACACTGCGACTGGCAAGGCACTGACTCCAGATCTGACAACTGCCATTGTCTCTGTCAGTGTGCCAATGCACACACTGCGCCTGGCAAGGCATTGAGTCCAGATCTGACAACTGCCATTGTCTCTGTCAGTGTGCCAATGCACACACTGCGCCTGGCAAGGCACTGACTCCATATCTGACAACTGCCATTGTCTCTGTCAGTGCCAATCAGGTACAACAACAGATTTTCCTGATGAAAGTTAAGGTAGTAACTCGTTTTGCGTTTCGCAGTCTTGACCGAGTCTGTTTATTTTTTTTTTTTATTTCCATGAGTCATGGTGTTATGTGTGTTGAAAAACGATATAATAAGCCGTTTAAACATACTTTCGCAGGAATTTTTGACACTTTAGTCTCTTAATCCAGTTATGGACAATGAGTCCATTTCACGACACTACGCACGAACATACCCAGCATGCACCCCGTACCTGGAGAGGGATGGGCTCCGCCAGATTCAACTTGCCCCAAGAGACAAGGCCTGAGAAACTCAGAGCAGTGCCCTCAAGGCTCAAGGACTTCTGAGGAAGGTCAAGTAGAGAGGAAGAAACAAAAGGAAGAATAGAAGAATTCAGAAATACGATGCAACAGAGCAAATGTACTTTCCTTATTAGAAACAAAAAAATCAAGCTAAGCTATGATAAAAAAAAGGTTAAATTTTCACATTAAAAAAAAACTCTGGTTAAAGTACTCTGAAATGATCGAAACAAACAAACAAACATACAAACAAACTAACACACAAAAAAAGCCTGAAATGTAACATCTCTTGAAGGGGAGAGACACTCACCCGTGCGGCATTGGAGTCCCCGAAGGTGAGGAGAGTGGTGTTGTGCAGACACTGCAGGATCGTGTTCGGGGTCAACTGGGGCAGCTGGCAGTCTCCCTGAGGGCACCACGTGTTGTTCTGCCAGAAGCCCCTAGGGGCTTGGTCCTCCCACGTCTCTCGGGCCTTGAGGGGACCCGCTTAATGCTAGCAGCCGATGGCCCTGTTTTGGAATCTGCCACACATTGTCCCAGATTTTCAAGATGTGCAATATCCCTGAAGTCCGAGTGTAGCGCGGCTACCTCCACGGTAGGTTAAAAAGTGGGTTGCCTACAGTAGGAAAAAAAAAAAAAAAAAATCTTACTATTGGTGGACGAACCTCAGAACTTTTAACGAGGACCAACAAACCCCCCCCCACAAATGAAAATGTCAACTGAACGTGCAGACCTGCCAGTGCCTTAATATCCCCACCATGTGTATATCATCATACACTTGCAGAGGGTCAAATGTGTTCGTTTTCAAATCCCGTAACGTATAATTCATGTGAGTGTTCAGTGAGTTTCGGAAACACTACTACTACTACTACTACTACTACTACTACTACTACTACTACTACTACTACTACTACTATACTACTACTACTACTACTACTACTACTACTCATGGCTTGGCTTCGCGAACGAAGATTAAGGGCACTGTCCACGTCTGGTGCAGGCTCGCTGGTGGCTGTTCAGTCCAATGCGTGACAAACAAACCCGGCCGCAGCGGCTGCAGGGGAAAGTCGATTCTGGGGTTGATGTAGAGGGGACGCGGTTCTTCCTCCTCATTCGCCTCTCCTCAAGGGCCGCTCTGCGATTGTCCTCAAAGGAGGAGACCGACTGATGCACAGTGTGTCGCCAGGCCTGCCGGTCAGCAGCAAGGACTGACCACTGGTTATGGTCTATGAGGCAGGCTGACAGAGATTTCTTCAGAGAGTCTTTAAATCTCTTCTTTGGTGCGCCTCTGTAGCGGTGTCCGGTGGAAAGTTCACCGTAGAGAACCATCTTCGGTAGGCGATGGTCCTCCATTCTAGAGACATGCCCTGCCCAGCGTAGCTGCGTTTTCAGCAACATGGCCTCAATGCTGGTGATCCCTGCTTGCTCCAGCACCTCAGCATTCGTGGTGAAGTCGCTCCAGTGGGATGTCGAGGATGGAGCGGAGACAGCGTTGGTGGAAGCGTTCCAGAATTCGCAGGTGGTGTCTGTATGTGACCCATGACTCAGAGCCGTACAGGAGGGTGGTCAGTACCACGGCTCTGTAGACACTGATCTTGGTGTCTTTCTTCAGGTGTTTGTTTTTCCAGACACGGTGGTAGAGTCTGCCAAAAGCACTGTTTGCCTTTGCCAGTCTGTTGTCTACATCTTTATCAATCTTTGCGTCAGAGGAGATTGTGCATCCCAGGTAGGTAAACTGCTGGACTGTCTTTAGTTCTGTCTCACCAATTGTAAGATCTATACTACTACTACTACTACTACTACTACTACTACTACTACTACTACTATACTACTACTACTACTATACTACTACTACTACTACTACTACTAATACTACTACTATATATGATCAGAATTTAATAGCGCTTTATCTTGTAAAAACAAATCAAAGCGCAAGCATTCGACCTTTACAACATACAAGCATTCAATAACAACTTATGGTTTTAGCAAATTCTAATATACACACACTCACACACGCACGCGCACACACACACACACACACGCACGCACGCACGTGCGCGCGCGCGCGTGCACACACACACACACACACACACACACACACACACACACACACACACACACACACACACACACGCACGCACACACTGAACCTGCACACAGAAGAAAATAGCTGCTCTGAAGTGGGAACATGGGGGCTGAGGCCAGCAGGCAGACCTCCTGCAGTTACAGGTAAAGGTCAAGGTGTCCCATAACCTGTGTGGTCGTGGGGGAGCGAGGCATCAGAGACCTCAGCTTCTCTAGGGACCAGCATGTTGAGGGCGGCGCCCATTTCCTCTCCCTCACTGCTTTACACTTCCCTGACCCTAAAGAGGTCAGGTACCCATTTACAGCTGGGTGAACTGGTGGGGGGGGGGGGGGGAGGTGCTGTGCTGAAGCCAAGGCGCGCAAACGGCCACCCAGCCAACTGGTAGCCACGCTCGACACTGCTTAACTTGACTTGGGGCAATTCAAATTCAAATTCCAATACTTTCTTTTCTCAAAAACAGAATAGTATTCAAATATCCGCTTGCATCCATCACAATATAAAAAGCATAAAAAGTCATAAACTCATACCAATAAATTTTCAAATATTCCTGTGCGCACCAGTATGCCCACGCACCCACACACTCACACACAGTTCGCCACGCGCGCGCGCACACACACACACACTTACACACACACACGCACGCACGCACGCACGCACGCACGCACGCACACACACACACACACACACACACACACACACACACACACACACAATTTAGAAACACTGCACACACGCGCACACATTTTCATGACATAAAACATTTTGTTATTAAAACAGATTGTTATAACATGTATAATTAAACAAATATCAATGTATTTAATACTGTTCTATTAAGATATTAAACACAGTCTAAAATAGTAACACGCACACACATTATGACATAAAAGAAATTGCTATAACATGTTATGTGATTTAAAAAGAAAAAAAAAGCCTTTCCTATGCTTCAGAATGTCCCGTCCCTTTTCTACCTGAGCTCTTTATCTCCCTTGCATCCTCCCTCTCTTTCTTCCTCCGCATTCTTCTCTCTCTGTCTCTGTCTCTGTCTCTGTCTCTGTCTCTGTCTCTGTCTCTCTCTCTCTCTCTCTCTCTCTCTCTCTCTCTCTCTCTCTCTCTCTCTCTCCCCCACCCCCTCTCTTTCTCTGGCTTTGGATCAGTTCAGATTTGTTGTCATGCACTTATTAAGCAGCAAAATTGAGGTGGGAATAAAACTATTTCTACATCGCAGGGTTTTAGACTTGGGTACTCTGTAGCGCTTTTGAGAAGGCAGTAGTTCAAAATATTTTGCTAGCATATGAGTCCCATCACTTACATTGTTTTTCGCTCTCTCTCACACGGCATCCATACGTCATTCAGTTTCATTTGCTCACAGCCAACAATTTTACCACACTTGTTTTAATTTTGTTCACAACACTTTTGTTTTTTACAGTCAGGTTTTTGTACCAACAAATTAAAGAGAAGGAAAGGACAGACTCAATAAAGCATCTATAGAAATTCTGAAGGATTTTAACATTCACTTGAAGACTCCGGAGTTTTTGAAGGAAAAAGATGCGAGAATGGCATTTCTTATTTAAAAGATCTGTATTAGCATTAAAGTGCAGTTTATTATCAATAACAGTACCTAGATATTTGTATTCATGTACACGTTCGACCACTACACCATCAATGCCAAGATTCGGTATGGGTTCAGGATTTTTGCGAAAATCAATTACATCTCTTTTGGCTTTTTTTAACGTTTAAGTCAAGGCAGTTCTGTTTGCACCAGCAGGAAAACTCCTCAACTTGCTTGAAATACTTAACATGGGAGTTTGACAAATCGATCAGGGCAGAGTCATCCGAATATTTGATTCATGGAACAAGATCAGATCCAATGCAGTCATTAGTGTAAAGGGCAAAAAGGATGGGGAACAGAACAGTGCCTTGGGGAGAACCAGTGGAAGTTGATCTTTTCAGTAGATTTTGCCTTTTGAAACCGGACGAACTGTGTACATAGTTAAAAAGCTCATGACCCAGAGAATGAGCCGAGGGCAGACATTCATTGAGAGCAGTTTGAGCGCTAAGAGATGGGGCTGAATGGTATCAAATATAGAGGAGAAGTCGATGAAAAGTATACGAACAAAAGAGTCAGATTTTTCTAGGTGGGAGAATGTATTTTGCAGCAAGGTAATTGTGGCATCATTTGTGCTTCTGTTGGCTTTGTATACAAATTGAAGGGGATCTAGATATGAGGAAGTGAAGAAAAGAAGTCGTTTCAGAATGAAAAGCGAGCGCTCTGACCACTGATTCATCCCGCACCCCTGACAGGCCCAGCCAGGAGAGAAGCAGGCATTAGGCAGTGTACCTGGTGAGTCAGAGCTAGAGGAACGTGGAGAAGAAAGAAGAAACAATCCTGCTTCTTCACAAGGACACAAGTACAACATCCACAACTGCATAAGAGGAGCGAAAACAAGGCAAGTGCTAAAAAAACTACTACTATTAAATGCTACTACTACTACTTAATCTATACTACTACTACTACTACTACTTTCTACTACTACTACTACTACTACTACTACTACTACTACTACTACTACTACTGCTGCTGCTGCTGCGCGCCGCTACTACTACTACTACTACTACTACTACTACTACTACTACTACTACTACTACTACTACTACTACTACTGCTGCTGCTGCTGCTGCTGCTGCTGCTGCCGCTACTACTACTTCTGCTGCTGCTGCTACTTCGGCTACGACAACTACTAATCATTGTCATCATCATCATCATAATGATATATCTATAATGATCATAATAATAATAATGATGATAATAATAACAGTGATGATGATGATCATATCATCATCTTGATCATAATGATCATGATAACGATAATAATCTTCCTCCTCCTCCTTCACCTCCTCCTCCTCATCGTCATCATCATCATCATCATCTTTAAAAGATAATATTGACTTTTTAGAGCGCTGAAACTTC
>CM060340.1:37758193-37768193 GCA_030674155.1 Stramonita haemastoma
GCCTTGATGGATTAGTGGGAAAATTCTAAAACTCTCCCCATCAACTATAGCAGAAACACTTACATATGTCTACAATCTTTGCATAAGCAAAAACACCTTTCCTAAGATCTTAAAACAGGCAAAAATTACTCCTTTACATAAATCAGGAAATACCTCTGACCCATCAAACTACAGACCAATATCAATATTGTCCACTCTTTCAAAACCATTAGAGCAGCACATTCATAAATGTTTACTAGCCCACTTAAACAAATATAATCTGTTACACCCAAATCAATCTGGCTTTAGAGCAAACCATTCCTGCCATACTACTCTTGTAAAAATGACAGATAGATGGTTACTTATATGAATAGAAAATAATTTACAGGTATACTCTTTATTGATTTTGCTAAAGCTTTCGATGTTATTGACCACAAACTTTTACTAAGGAAGCTTGCAATCTACAAACTATCTTCCAGTACCCTCAAACTGATTTCATCTTTCCTATCTGAGCGACAGCAAAAAGTATATCTAAACAACACTTCTTCAAGTTTTCTTCTAAATAATTTTGGTGTACCACAAGGATCTGTGCTTGGTCCCCTATTGTTTCTTCTGTATATAAATGACCTGCCCTTGAATATAAAAGTACAAAACGAATTATTTGCAGATGATACAACTCTTCATACTAGCCACAAAAACCCTCTCCAAGTAAGTCAAAGTTTACAATAGCATATAAATATCATTATTGAATGGACACAAATGAACCATATGGCCCTTAATCCAGGTAAAACAAAATTCATGCTATTATCAACAAGACAAAAACGTCAAAATCTTAACACAAACTTACCTTCTATTTATGTCAACAATTTCAAAATTGAAGAAGTTTCTAGTTACAAAATTTTGGGAGTAACCATCGATAATAGTTTGTCTTGGTCTGTTCACATACGTAATCTAACAAAGAAAATTGCCTCCAAAACCTACCAATTAAATAAGATCAAACACTTTCTTAATCTGAATGCAAGGAAAATATTTTTCCATTCATTTATTCAGTCTATTTTAGATTTTGCGTCTACACTATGGGACTCAGCAAGTAATAACCTATTCAAACCATTAATCAGTATTCATAAACGAGCTATCACAATAGTAGTAGATAAGTCATCTTCATTGACATTTTCAGATTACAAAAATGTAAATATTCCTCCTCTCAAAACAAGATTGCTCTTTAATAAAGGTGTACTAATGCATAAAATTCTTCATGGTAATGCCCCATCTTCCTTAAGCAGCACGTTCAGCATAAACAACTGTCGGCATTCACATAAAATAAACCTTCCTTTACCAGCCATTACTCTATTTAAATCAAGTCTAGCATACTCTGGGAGCTGGTTTTGGAATAGACTCCCTACTTTTTTAAAAGATGAAACAAGATTTTCAAGATTTAAAATTCTGTTGTATGATTTTTTGATGACTCATGAAAATGTCACATTGCTTTCACCACAAATGTTTTGATCAAACCACAAGACGTCTCAATTACATAAACTGTCTACTTGGAGGGTACAGTTAGTTTCTGTTCTTATGCATTCCTAATTATTTCCTTTTTTACCATTTCCACATATATTTACTCTCTCTCTCTCTCATCTATTTTTCTTTTCTTTCTAGGTTTTCCTTTTGATGTGTGTATATGTGTGTGCGTGCTTTTGTGTGTGGTGCTTGTGTGTGTGTGTGTGTGTGTGTGTGTGTGTGTGTGTGTGTGTGTGTGTGTGTGTGTTGCGTGTGTAAGTGCGAGTGTGCGCCCGCGCGCGCGCGCGCGTGTGTGTATTGCTTTCCATGCATTTCTATGTCATTATGTATACTTTTCCTTTTATTGTTGCTGTTGGATTGTAGTTTGTTTTGTTTTTTTCTTTTTTTTCTTTCGAGGGCTGGATGTAAAAAAGCTTGTAATGCTTAATCTATTACCCTCTGAAAAATAAAATTTGTTCAAAATTTGTTTAAATTTTGTTCCATATCCTTCTGTCCTGTAAATGACTGTTGGTACTCTCAAGTACTCCATACACTCCCTCACTGACCGTTTGACGAAATTTGAGGAGGGCGTTTTCCAAGGCGGACACGGGGTAGGTGGTGGGAAAGGCGATGCTGGAGGACCAGGCCCAGTGACGACACTGCAGACTCGGGAGGGAGGGGCGACCGCAGAACCAGGGAAGACCCCCGTTGAGGGAGGTCAGGTTACACACTTGGTGGTACCCGGGGATCACCGGGATGAAGCTGCACATGGTAGTCTGGTGCCCCCCAGGGGTGGAAGGGGGTGGGGGGGGGATAAAAAAAAAAAAAAAAAATTTTTTTTAAAAGGGGGGTTGGTGGGGGGGGGGGTGAGGGGGGATGTTTGAGCATGGTCATAGCTTTTCTTTATTTGTTGTTTTTGTTGGTGTTTTTTTTGTGATGGTGGTGGTGATGTTTTTGTTGGTGTTGTTGTTTTGGTGGTGTTGGTAATGGTGGTGGTGGTGGTGTTTTTGTTTGTTTGCTGTTTTGTTGTTGTTGTTTTGTTGGTGATGATGCTTTTGTTGGTGTTGTTTTGTTGGTGGTGTTGGTGGTGTTTTTCGGTTTTGCTGTTTTGTTGTTGTTGTTGTTTTGTTGGTGATGATGCTTTTGTTGGTGTTGTTTTGTTGGTGGTTTGTGGTGGTGGTGTGGTGGTGGTGGTGTTTTTTAGTTTGCTGTTTTGTTGTTGTTTTGTTGTGTGGTGGTGGTGATGCTTTTGTTGGTGTTGTTTTGTTGTTGTTGTGGTGGTGGTGGTGGTGGTGGTGTTTTTTAGTTTGCTGTTTTGTTTTTGTTTTGGTGGTGGTGTTTTTGTTATTTTTTGTTGTTGTTTGTTGTTAATGTTGTTGTTGTTGTTTTGTTGCTGCTGTTGTTGTTGCTATTGTTTTGTTGTTGCTATTGTTTTGTTGCTGTTGTTGTTGTTTTGCTGTTGCTGTTGTTGTTGCTGTGTTGTTGTTGTTGTTTTGCTGTTGTTGTTTGTTTTGTTGTTGTTTTGTGTTGTTTTTGTGCGTTTTCGTTCCTCAGCTAGAGCTCCGAGGTTTACCAATGGTGAGAAATTTTTTGGGGAGGTTACTAGTTTTGCTGACCATGAAGGCAGCCACATTCCGACTTCCAGGTTGATGTTTAAACACACCAGTGCGCATGCGGGTTTGTTGTTGTTTTTGGCTGGATCTTTTGTCTGATTTTACGGGGTGGGTTTTTTTTTGTTTGTGTTTGTCTCATCCCAAGGACTTGGAGAGGTGTCGGTAAGGGGGGGGGGGGGGGGGAAGGAGGGAGTTGATTCGGTACTGATGTTATAACTTCAAAGGAAAAATCTTCTCAAACTGGTGCCTCGGTGGTGGCTTGAACCCAGGCCCTCAGATCACAAACTGTCTGTGACCACTAGGCCCTCTTCATTCCCTTAAGTATATGGGGATAATGATCCTGATGATCATTATTTTGTTTTCTATGGCATAGTAAGAATATGGAGAATGTGTGTCCGATTATGTAACTGTCGGGACAAAACGTGTGTATCAAGCAAGAAGGGGTGAAGGGGGGGGGGGGGGGGGGAGGAAAGGAGGAGGGGGGAAGGAGGGGGGAAGGAGAGAACTATTGAGGAAATTAGTCAGTGGAGGAAAACAAGTGCAGGTAACCACTTACAACTTCTCAATCATTTTGAAAATGACTTATCAACAGTTCAATTAAAAAAAAAAAAGAAAATAAGATCAAGAATAAACTCTAGGAAATAATGTCTTTCAATGGCACCATTATAGGCATATTTGAGTTGGAACCTTTTTTTTTGCCTGACCTGACTCGGAGTTTCGGCTCCTGGATTTTGATTTGATTTTATCTATTCTAGACCACTTTATGTCACAGCAGATTTCTCTGCCTGAAATTCGGGCTGCCCTCCGCGGAGAGAGCACATTGCCACAAGTGCAGAGCCTACCCATTATTTTTTTTTTTACTTTTTCCTGTCTGCAACTGTATTTATTTCTCTATCAGAGTGGCTTTTTTCTACATAATTTTGCCATGGACAACACCCTTGTTGCTGAGGGTTCTTTTACGTGCGCTAGATAATGATGTGTGACACAAGGGACCTCGGCTTATCGTCTTATCCGAAAGACTAGCACCCAGACCACCACTATTGTCTAATGGAGGGGGGGGGGGGTAAAGTTTAGGGCCCAAACGGGATTCGAACCACCGCACACTCCGACCCGAACTTTTCACTTTCTAGACAGGCGCGATACCTCTAGACTGCTCCCCAGATGAGTCTTCATGTGGAGGGAAAGAGGGTATGATGAAGTGATACAACGCCGAGGAGCAAACTGGGGGGCGGTGTGACAGAAAACAGTGACAGTGACCACCCGCCAAACCACTGCGGTTGTCCAAACTGACCACCGTCATCCGATCAAGTGGCGGTCAAAGAAACTATCCACTACAGTTCATCCACCTACCTATGGTAATCCGAAAAAAAGGCACAGGAAAAAAAGTCACAGAAAAAAAAGTCACAGAAAAAAGTCACAGAAAAAAGTCACAGAAAAAAAGACACAGGAAAAAAAGTCACAATGGTGGTATCTTCTCAAGCTATACCTGTAAAGCTATAGCCATGCCGCGTGTAAGACTATCACGAGTGTAAACTACCGCGAGTAACACTACTGCGTGTAACACTAATGTCACAGGAAAAAAAGTCACAGGAAAAAGTCACAAAATTGAGAGAGAGAGAGAGAGAGAGAGAGGAGAGAGAGGAGAGAGAGAGAGAGAGAGAGAGAGAGAGAGAGAGAGAGAGAGAGAGAGAGAGAGAGAGAGAGAGAGAGAGAGAGAGAGAGCTAATCTTAGTTGATGCATATGAGTGGGGTCTGCAAATAGCTAGAGGAGCTAGACTGGTATTGTTGCAGTTTTAAAAATCTTTGACCGTCTTGCATCTATGACATTGGCTTTTATCCTGCTCAGATGAAATAATTAGTTGTTGACGAACTGGATTTTACTTGGCTTTGTTTGACCTGATTGTGACTTTTTTTCCTGTGAGTTTTTGTCCTACTCAATTTTGTGACTTTTTTTTCGTTGACTTTTTTTCCTGTGACTTTTTTTTCCTACATTCGGTTTAGTGACCGCAGCAGTGTCCTTCCTCCAATTCTGTGTTCTGGACTGACGACAACATGATGCAGAATACCGAGAAATAATGCATGATTAGGCATACAGGAGCCATGTTACCGTATATCATGATCATTATGTGAGGTCCTTATGTGGCTGATTCACTTCGAGATGAAAAACCATTCAGAATGAAGAAGAGTGTCAGCAAGACTGGCCTCTCGATTCGTACACAAGGCACGGTACAGAAGAGACAGATCTAGGTCACTGCGTGATTAATTTTCAGATGACCTTCCTTGTGGGTCTCTAGGGCAGCCAAGGCACGTTTACTTTGCAAAAAGCTCGTCCAAAGTGACCTACGACCTAGAATCGACCTAAAAACTGCAGTAGAGGGGACGAGAGAAAGCAATACTGCAAGGCACTGTCCAAGGAGGAAGAAAAAGAGGCAGACCGAGGAAGAGGTGGGAGGACAACATCAGCGAATGGACAGGCCTAGAACTCAACGAAATTTTGAGAAAGGCAGAATAGAGAGAGGAATGGAGGGAACTGGTTGTCAAGTCTTCAGGGGTGCCCCCATGGTCGCCGGACTAAGGGATAGACAGATAGACAGACAGACACAGACAGTCAGACAGACAGAGATGGATGGATGGATGGATGGACAGACACAGAGAGACAAACAGAAAGACAATCTTTATATAAAAAACAACAACAACAACAACAACAACAACTATACCATTATCTTTACAAACCAAACCAAACCAAACCAAACCAAAACAGACAACCACACTTTGGTCCTTCTCTTCAAGCACCATCCCTCCCTCCCTCCATCCCTCCCTCCCTCCTTACTACTTCTTGTTCTGTGGAGCCGGAGACGAAAGAGCCCACGATCCCGTTCATCATTTTCATGGTGTCCATCAGGGTCAGCGCCACCCTGTTGAACTCTCTGGACGTCTGCACTGCCGCTCGCACCTCGGTGTGCCCCGGCCACAACACGGGCACCAAGCCACGAAGGTTCCATTGCGCAAGTCCGTCACGTCCACAGCAGCTGCCTGGGCACTGTGCCCTTCCCCACCATCCACACCCTCACGTGGTGCCCTCCCTTCAAGACGGGTCTCCCTTCGGTGTCCTTGACAGTGACCCGTACCGTGACCTTGTCCCCTACTTTCAGTTGTCCCAGTTGGTTCAGTCCTCCTACCACGTCCAGTTTAGAGGTGTCTGGTGAGGCCACTTTGGTCAGGTCTGTGAGAGGTCCGTCCGCCAGAATTTCTTTCTCCATCTGGGTTAGGTATTCGTCAATGACTGGGTACCTGAAATTAAGGGTAGGCATTTAAAAAAAAAAGTTATCCTTTATTATTGTGAGGGTAATGGAATAAACACTCATATACTTTTTTTTCTTCTTTTTTAACATCCACTCCTCATGTGTAGGCTATGTAGTGTTGTCAATGTTGTCATCTGTTCCTACTGGCACACAATAGCCTACTCTTCCGAAAAAGTGTTCGATTAGACGAAGCTTGCTAAGGATGGGGGTGGGGGTGGGGGGTGGGGGGAGGAGGTTAGCCAAGCGGTTAAAGTGTAATTTGGATTTGTATGGCCCAGGATTAAGACAGGTTCCAAGCCCGTTTAAGCAGGAATTTTCTCTTGAGAGTTAACATCAGTGTTGACTCCACTCCCATCAAATTGCTTCGAATGGGACTATAAACTGAAGACCCAGGACCCAGCAATGCTGATAGAAGTCTTAAGGACCCAGCAATGCTAACTGTAATGCTAACACAAGTCTTTAGGACCCAGCAATGATAACTGTAATGCTAACACAAGTCTTTAGGACCCAGCAATGCTAACTGTAATGCTAACACAAGTCTTTAGGACCCAACAATGTTAACTGTAATGCTAACACAAGACTTTAGGACCCAGCAATGCTAACTGTAATGCTAACACAAGTCTTTAGGACCCAACAATGCTAACTGTAATGCTAACACAAGTCTTTAGGACCCAACAATGCTAACTGTAATGCTAACACAAATCTTTAAGACCCAGCAATGCTAACTGTAATGCTAACACAAGTCTTTAGGACCCAGGAATGCTAACTGTAATGCTAACACAAGTCTTTAGGACCCAGCAATGCTAACTGTAATGCTAACACAAGTCTTTAGGACCCAGCAATGCTGACAGAAGTCTTTAGGACCCAGCAATGCTAACTTAATGCTAACACAAGTCTTTAGGACCAAACAATGCTGACAGAAGTCTTTAGGACATAGGAATGCTGATTAAAGTTTTTAGGACCCAGCAATGCTAATAGAAGTCTTTAGGACCCAACAATGCTAACTTTATGCTAACACAAGTCTTTAAGACCCAGCAATGCTAACTTAATGGTAACAGAAGTCTTTAGGACCCAGCAGTGCTAACTTAATGCTAACACAAGTCTTTAGGACCCAGCAATGCTAACACAAGTCTTTAGGACCAAACAATGCTAACTTCATGGTAACAGAAGTCTTTAGGACCGAGCAATGCTAACTTAATGCTAACACAAGTCTTTAGGACCCAGAAGTGCTGACAGAAGTCTTTAGGACCCAGCAATGCTAACAGAAGTGTTTTAGACCCAGCAATGCTAACACAAGTCTTTAGACCCAGCAGTGCTAACACAAGTCGTTAGGACCCAGCAATGCTAACTTTAATGCTAACACAAGTCTTTGGAACCCAGAAATCTTGACAGAAGTCTTTAGGACTCAACAATGCTAACACAAGTCTTTAGGACCCAGCAATACTAACAAAAGTGTTTAAGACCCAGCAATGCTAACACAAGTCTTTAGACCCAGCAGTGCTAACACAAGTCGTTAGGACCCAGCAATGCTAACTTTAATGCTAACACAAGTCTTTAGGACCCAGCAATGCTAACTGTAATAATAACACAAGTCTTTAGGACCCAACAATGCTAACTGTCATGCTAACACAAGTCTTTAGGACCCAGCATTGCTAACACAAGTCTTTAGAACCCAGCAATGCTAACACAAGTCTTTAGGACCCAGCAATGGTAACACAAGTCTTTAGGACCCAGCAGTGCTAACACAAGTCTTTAGGACCCAGCAATGCTAACACAATTCTTTAGGACCCAGCAATGCTAGCAGAGGTTCCGTCAGCAGACGCTGCATCAAAGGCATGATGCAATGTAGAAATAAGGGAGCTTTGCATGCATGCTGGGTACCTTTCCTTTGACTCCGCAACTTTCTCTGTTGTGACATGAGGGACTTTGTAAGTGCTGTGTGTGTGTGTGTGTGTGTGTGTGTGGTGTGTGTGTGTGTGTGTGTGTGTGTGTGTGTGGTGTGTGTGTGTGTGTGTGCGTGTGTGTGTGCGTGCGTGCGTATGTGTGTGTGAAAGTCAAGTCAAGTCAAAGTTTTTTTTTCAGATGGTACATTGAATAAGCATTGATTTGCTTTTTTCATCAAGCCAACTATCTAGGGAAAAAATGATTTCATCAATATCATTTAACTAACATGATTACAACAACTTTAGAAATAAACTACAGCTAAAAGAAAATACAAGATAAAAAAAAAAGCAAAAACGAATGCACTTAAAAGCAGCCACACACACACACACACCATATTTCCTTTGTAAAATTAAAAAAACAAATATTTTAGTATATACTTTGATGCATATATCCCCTATCATTATCCTTTGTCTTTCTTTATTTTATCAACATTTTGATATTTATTAGCATTATAATTATTCTATATTTTTATTTTTGAGGAAAAAGTAGTGAGGAAAGACAAGTGCAGGTACCAACTTCTCAATCAGTTTGAAAATAACTTATCAAAGATTGAAATAAAAAAACAATTGAAATGAAAATAAATTCTAGGGAATAATGTCTTTCAGTGGCAGCATTGTAGGCATTTCTGAGTAAGAACCATGCCTTTGGCCTGACCTGACTCGAGTTTCGGATCCTGGAGGAGCCCTCATCAGAGGTCCCAGCAGTGATTGAAACTTCACTTGCTGTGGTACCTTACAGCAAGACACTTTTCAGAATTTAAAAGTGTCAATTGCATTCAGAGGAATATTTGATATTCCTGTGGCTTTTGAAGCTACCCTCAAAAGATGATGTTAAAAAGAGAAAGAAAATATGCTTAGAATATATGTTGGAAAAAAATGAATAAGACAAAATAAGCACCTAGTGAATCTTTGTGCCTTAAGTTTGGGGATCCTATTAAAGGATGCAAGAGAGGTCATAAAGCTTGTATCCAGCCAAGTGGTCAGTCTTAGCTGGATAATAACCCAAACATTGCTATACAATTTAAAGCGCATGCACAGGCAAGAGAAGTTGGGAAAAAACATAAATGGCCTACACTTGGATCTACTAGATATGCAACTCCCACTTGACCACAAAGTATTATTGAGGAAAAAGTAGTGAGGAAAGACAAGTGCAGGTACCAACTTCTCAATCATTTTTTTGAAAATGACTTATCAAAGATTCAAATAAACAAACAATTGAAATGAAAACAAATTCTAAGGAATGTCTTTCAGTGGCAGCATTGTAGGCATTTCTGAGTAAGAACCATGCCTTTGGCCTGACCTGACTCGAGTTTCGGATCCTGGAGGAGCCCTCATCAGAGGTCCCAGCGGTGAATGAAACTTCACCTGCTGTGGTACCTTACAGCAAGACACTTTTCAGAATTTAAAAGTGTCAATTGCATTCAGAGGAATATTTGATATTCCTGTGGCTTTTGAAGCTGCCCTCAAAAGATGATGTTAAAAAGAGAAAGAAAATATGCTTAGAATATATGTTGGAAAAAAATGAATAAGACAAAATAAGCACCTAGTGAATCTTTGTGCCTTAAGTTTGGGGATCCTATTAAAGGATGCAAGGGAGGTCATAAAGTTTGTATCCAGTCAAGTGGTCAGTCTTAGCTGGATAATAACCCAAACATTGCAATACACT
>CM060340.1:37770693-37790693 GCA_030674155.1 Stramonita haemastoma
AAAATAAGAAGTAAGAATCAATGATGATTTTGATTGAATAATAAACAAGTAAACAAACAAACAAAGAAACAAAAAAACAAAAAAAACAACAACAAAAACAACAACAACAACAACAAAACAAAAACAAACAAACAAACAAAACAAAAAACAAAAAAAAAGGCGCAATGATTATAGATCAAACATGAGAATATGATGAGGTTAGATGACTGAAAACATCAATCCACCACCATCTATCATCAAAATATGTCCCATAAAACATAAGATTTTGATAAAGGGTGAGAAAGAACAACAACAACAGGTAAGAAATAAGACAGAGATACAATATTAAGGTAATGTTATAAAAAGGCACTCATTCAGAAACGAAAATATGAAGTAAGAATCAAGGAAGAATTTGATTTGAGTACAAAAAAACAAACAAAAACCAATCAAAGCAACAACAAAAAAATTAAAGAGCAAACATGAGAATATGATGAGGTTAAATGACTGAAAACATCAATCCCACCATCTATTATCAAAATAAGTCCATAAAGCACAAGTTTTTGAACAAAAAAAACCCAACTCACACTCACACACACACACACAACACACACACACACACACACACACACACACCTCACTTAGTCTTATGATTATAGTCATAAGATCATCATAATCAGAGAGAAGTGAGGAGGGAGAGGGCAGATAGTTTGAGAGGGGAGAAGTGTGGTTTGTTATTTTTGATTCATCAAGTAGATTAGAAGGTGATTTTTGAAGGTTGTTAATGATTGATGCTGTTTAATTGAGTCAGGGAGGGAGTTCCATAGCGTAGGGCCTGAGTATAGTAAGCTAGTTTTGAATAAGTCTATTCTTGGGATTGGGACACTTGGCTTTACCGTATTTCTGGAATGATTCTTTGGGAATTTGTCTTAAAATAAGGACGTGGGGACATTTCCTGTCAGTATCTTAAACATCATGATGCCTTTGTTATATTTTAGTCTTTGGTGTAGGGGAAGGATATTTAACTGAGTATAATCTCCTTCTAGCAAGGTTGTTTTCTTCAGAAGGACCAGTTTGAGACCATGTTTATACAGACTTAGCAATGGTTTCATGATATTTGCACTGGCAGAGTCCCACAGGGATGCAGCATAGTCTATTGAGGATTGTATATAAGCTTGAAAAAACATTTTCCTTGAATGAAAATCGAGAAAGTGTTTAATTTTAATCAACTGGTACACTTTTTTGGACAAGTATTTGCATAGGTGAGATATGTGGTAGAACCAGCTGAGATTTTCATCAATTGTCACTCCTAGAACTTTGTGGTGAGAGGTCTGTTCGATTGCTTCCTTTTTTATGTGAATTGGAAATAGTTTATGTGGTAAATTTTGTCGCTTTTGTCTGGTAGTGATAAGCATGCATTTTGTTTTTTGGGGGATGAATAGACATGTGGTTCAGTTCAGTCCATTTGACAAGGTCGTCAGTGCTTTTTTGTAATAAGGTTGTGAGATAGTCAATGTTATTATGGCTTGTATGTATGGTTGTGTCATCTGCAAATAGTTCACATTTGGAATTGATATGTAGAGGAAGGTCATTTATGTATAATGAAAAGAGAATAGGGCCCAATATGGATCCCTGTGGTACTCCATAATGAATGGGCTTTAGTTTGGATGTTGATGTAGCTATTGAGACACACTGGTGCCTATTTGTAAGATATGAATCGAGTAGTCCTAGCGTTTTTGTAGAAATGTTATACAGGTTTAGCTTTTTAAGGAGAAGTTTGTGGTCAATTGTATCAAATGCTTTTTTGAAATCAACAAATAATACTCCACAAAATTTATTGTCATTGATGTTTGATAGCCAATTATCTACAAGACTGGTTAGTGCTGTATGACACGAGTGCTTTATTCTAAATCCAGACTGATTAGGATGAAGTAAGTTGTTGATTTCTGCATGACGGACTAAGTGTTTATTCATATGTTTTTCCAGTGGTTTTGAAAGGATTGGTATAATGGAGATGGGCCTATAGTTTGAAGGATCAGAATAATCGCCAGACTTGTAGATGGGGATTACTTTAGAACATTTGAAGGCGTTGGGGAAATAGTTCTTATCAAGGCAGAGGTTATATATATATATGCTAGGGTGTCTGTGATAACTGGAGCTGATAATTTTAATATACTGCTGTCTATTCCATCAAGACCACGCGTTCTTGATTGTTTGAGGCGAGTCCGATAGTTGTAGACCTCTGAGACAGACATGAAAGGTATGTGAAGTTTTGAAGGAATATGCTTTTCTTGGCAGTATTGTTTTAATTCATTAAGATCATTGGACTCTGAGTTATCATTGCTAATTACGTTGGGAGAAACATTGATGAAGTGGTTGTTAAGCTTTTCAGCGGAGATGTCTTTGATTACATTTGATTTAGGAATTGAGAGAGAGAGAGAGAAACAGAGACAGAGAGAAACAGAGACAGAGAGAGACAGAGAGAGAGACAGAGACACAGAGAGAGAGAGAGAGACAAGGCAAAATTCAAGGCAAAATTCTTTTATTCGAGGATAATAGATAAGCACTCGTGTGCTTTTTTACATCCAGTCCCCGCAAGAGAGAGAGAGAGAGAAGGAGAGAGAGAGAGAGAGAGAAGAGAGAGAGAGAGGAGAGGAAGGGAGAGAGAGAGAGAGAGAGAGAGAGAGAGAGAGAGAGAGAGAGAGAGAGAGAGAGAGAGAGAAGAGAGAGAGAGGAGAGAGAGAGAGAGAGAGAGAGAGAAGAGAGAGAGAGAGAGAGAGAGAGAGAGAGAGAGAGAGAGAGAGAGAGAGAGAGACAGAGACAGACAGACAGACAGACAGAGAGACAGACAGACAGACAGACAGACAGACAGACAGACAGACAGAACAGAGACAGAGAAAGACAGAGACAGAGACAGAGGAGAGAGAACACGAACTCAAACTTTAACTTGAATATTTTATTGAGCGTAATTGGATAAGCTAGATGCTTCTTTTAGACACCAGTCACTCATGGGGGAAAAAATAACAGAAACATAAAGAAATCAATGAATTGATAAACAAGTCAATGTAATAATTATAGTGCAATGAAATGAATCCCTCAAATTGCTATTCAATTATTGATCAATCAAGAAATCAATGACAGACCACAAAAGTTAACCAATCAAGTGAAGACAAGACCAATTTAACACAAAAACTCTCTTAGTAGGGGTAAAAAAAAATGTTCTATCCTTTTTACAGAGAACAGACAGACTCGCTGACAGAAGGACATCTCCACATTTTGTCGGGGAAAGTTTTTTTTTAAATGAGAGAACAAAAGCGAGAGACAGACAGATAGACAGACAGATAGACAGACACGCAGACAGCCTGGCAGACAGGCAGACAAACAGACGAGAAAGGCAGGCAGATAGACTGACAGACAGACAGACAGACAGAAAGACACAAGGACGTATTGCTGTTGATTTACTACATCTCCGCACAAGTTCAGCCACCACCCATTTTATTTATATTTTTCCTTTTTTTATTTTCCTTTTTTTCTTTTTTTCCTCTTTTTCTTTCCTTTTTTTCTTTTTTGAATGTTTTGGGTTTTTTTTCTTTTTTTCCTCTTTTTTTCCCCCTTGGAGTTAAACATCAGTGCCGACTCCACTCCCCTGAAAGTTCTTGGGATGAGACTATAAACCGAGGCATGTGTGTCATGGCACACAGGACATCTTGCGTGCACAATAAAAACCCGTTTTGCCTTTCAAAAGAGAAGGCTATTTATGCCGGTAAGAACTGATGACAAAATTTAATACAACCAACAAAAAAATAATTTTTTTAACCAGAACAACAGGCACACGGGTGTCCTTTGTTTTGGTTTTTTTTTTCTTTTGGTTTTGGGGGTGTTTTTTTGTTGTTGCTTGTTTAGACATCCTCTGGAAGTCTCTAAATGCGGCAATCTTAATAGTGGGCAAAAAAATGAAGGTTAGACAATAATGAAAAAAAAATCACCAGTGCTAAACCTTGGAGAAATAGCAGAGAAACAAAGAGGGGTCAGAGATGACACCCATCCACAATAGGAGGAAGGGATAGCCTAGTAGTCAGAACATTGCCTCACAATTTCACTACCTGGTTTGATTCCCTGTTTGAGGGGATTTTTGCTCTGAAGTTATCAGTGCTGACTCCACTCTCCACAAAAGTCCTTCGGATGAGACTATAAGCCGAGGCCCCGTGTGCGAGCGCACGCAGAACATCTTGCACACACGTTAAATCCTCTTCCGCTTTTCGTAAGAGTATGCCATTGTGTGCCGGTGGGAACAGATGGCAAGATTTACAAACTGCATACACACGGGGACTGGATGTAAAAAAAGCACATAAGTGCTTATTCCATTATCTTCAATATAAAAAATAAATAGATAAATAAATAGATAGACAGACACGCAAACAGTCTGGCAAACAGACAGACAAACAGACAAGAAAAGCAGACAGATAGACAGACAGATAGACAGACAGACATAAGGACGCATTACTGTTCATTCATTACATCTCCCTGGGGGGACGGATAGCCTAGTGGTCAGAACATTGCGCTGGCAATCTGAAGACCCAGGTTCGAGTCCGGTCGAAGAGATTTTTCTCTGGAGTTAACAGTGCTGACTCCACTCTCCACAAAAGTCCTTCGGATGAGACTTTAAACCGAAGCCCGTGTGCGAACGCACGCAGAACATCTTGCGCACACGTTAGATCTTGTTCCGCTTTTCGTAAGAGTAGGCCATCGTGTGCCAGTGGGAACAGATGAGATTTACAAGATTGCAGACACACGGGGACTGGATGTAAAAAAGCACAAGAGTGCTTATTCCATTATCCTCAATATAAAAGAAAAAAAAGTATAAAAATCCCACAAGTTAGAGCCACCACCCAGACACTGTTCAAGGGGATTTTCCCCATTAAATTGTTTTTCAAAAAAAAATTCCTTTTTTATTAAAAAAAAAAATCCTTAAATTTTTTTTTTAACATTTTGCACGCACAATAAAACCGGTTTTGCCTTTCAAAAGCGCAGGCTATTCATGTCCGTAAGAACTGATGACAAAATTTAATACAACCTCCGAAAGAAAAAAAACAAAAACAAAAAAAATAGAACCACAGGCATACTGGTGCATTTTGTTTGGGGGGTTAGTTTTTTTTTTCTCTTGGTTTTTTTTTTTTTTTTTGGGGGGGGAGGGGGTTGTTTGTTTAGACATGCTCTGGGAAGTATCTAAACGTGGCAATTTTAGTAGTGGCCAAAAAAAAAGGTTACATATGAAAAAAAATCACCAGTGGTAAACCTTGGAGAAATAGCAAAAAACAAGGGGGAAAAGAAATGACACCCATTCACCAAAGGGAGGAGAGAACAGCCTAGTGGTCAGAACACTGCGATCCTACGACGCCGGTTCGTTTCCATTTCGAGATTTTTTCTCCTGGAGTTAACATCAGTGCTGACTCCACTCTCCCCAAAAGTCCTTCGGATGAGACTATAAACCGAGGCCCCGTGTGTGAACGCACGCACATCTTGCACACACGTTAAATCCTGTTCCACTTTTCGTAAGAGTAGGCCACTGTGTGCCGTGGGAACATATAAGATTTACAAAAGTGCATACACACGAGGATTAGATGTAAAAAAAAATCACATGTGCTTCTTCTATTACGCTCAATATTAAAGAATAAATAGATGAGTAATAAATATTTGATTTAAAAGACTGACCCGGATAGCAGAGTACAGCTGGTCAGTGACCACACTACCAAGGCCGCTATGATCACCATCACCCTCACCCGACCCCTCGCCTTCACCTGCACACACATTCCAAAGCAACTTTTTCCCATTCCAACCTTGTTTTCTTTTAATAACATTTTCTCTACCTCTTTTTTTTTCAGACAGACAAACAGACTGACTGACAAAATGATGACAGTGGATCGGTATGCATCTAGGTGTGTGTATGTTAAGAGGTAACGCTTTTCTATCTTTAAGTTTGTTTACTGCCTGAATAACTTCTGCTTCTGATATTTCTGTATCTAAACCATGATCTGTTTCCTCTAAGAGGTTCATTACTGCTGAAGTCCCTTACTAGCTCTTCACTACCACCCCCCCCCCCCCCCCCCCCCCCCTGAAAAAACAGTTTTAAAATGTTTATACCACTCATCATTAGTAATATTATTTACTACATGTTCTTTATTTACACAACCTATTTGACTGAGCTCATTCCAAAAATTTGCCCCCTTGCTAGTTTCTTTAGCTAGTGTTTCAGTTTTCTGTTTTCTAAAAGTATGTTCTTAAAGTTTTCAAAAGATATACTGTTTTCTTGGTGTGACATATATTAGCCATTCAGCTTCTTTTCTAGTTCCTCTAAAACATTAGCTTCTTTCTACATTCCATTTTTGCTTTATTAATTCTGTATTAAACCATTCTGACCTTTTTGCCCCACCAATAGGACATCTTTTGAGCATGCATTTACTAGCTTCTTCGTGGATATGACTTTCGATCACCTGTTCGCTGCCATGGTTCGGGAGTCTTTCGATGTCGCATAACGAGTCATACTACACCCGGCAGTAAAATCCCACGTTTGTATAGCTCCCCTTTGTATAGGATTGAAATCAGAAAAGAATAAACTTTAATCGCATGGAAAGACGCTATAGTTTGCCTTAAACAGGTCTGCAGATATCAATTCTCAAAGTGTGCCTAGTTTTGAGGTGTTTAAACACCAACAAAGGATCACTTTTCATTTTTTAAAAATATAGGGAAATGAAGAACAGGTTTTGACTGTTCAACTGCCCTAATTTGCATGAAGCGGGGCCTGTGTAACCCATAAAACTGAAAATGATTCGAGGTCACTGTCTTCTAGCGATTTGAGCTGGCTGAAATTTTGCAATGCCTGATAAGATTTTTCGGCCCCTTGACACTTTGGCCGCTTGACACTTTGTCCAATCGTTAGTTCTGTGGTGTTGCATTCATAACAAAAACAAATGACACACATCAATAGGGGAAAGATCAATCTTTATTTCCATATCAACAACTTTGTTATTTATGTTCATATATATATAAGAGCAATTATACTTGAAAAATGTACAATTTTACCCGCCAGGGGAGATTTCCCCAAAGCTAAAGAGAGGCTGCCGGTACCTACCCAAAGCCTGCCCAAACGAATCTTCAGCATGGTGACCAGAGGAACCCAGACCACTCTTTGGCTGCACGATCCTCCCTGCCAGCCACCACCTATGAAGAAGCAGTGAAACAACCGCTGTCTTCTCACAGCACTGCCACACCACTAAAAATGTCTCTGAAGCCTGATAGACCTGGGCCTAAATTGGAGAAGAAAGCGAAATAGCCCAAAACCGACCTAGACTTACGTCAAAAAACAATGATGACGAAAAGGAGGATGACGTTAAATAAAATTCCGCTTCAAAGGAAGAGAATTCTACTTTTCTAGTCTCCCTACCTAGTCCTAGCCTAGTTCACAATTCCATTCTGCATGTAATTAACAGCAAGTGACTAGGCCTAGGTCACTCCTATGGCTTTGATGCAGTAAAAACGAACACACCAAAAATTGGGGAGATTCACCAGTCTGTCAAAGCAAAGTCTGATATGAAGAAACCACAGTGTGTCATAATCCTTTGTGGTATTAATGATCTAAAAGACAGACCCACATGAAGCCAGTGGCCTGTCCATTCGCTGATGTTGTCCTCCCATCTCTTCTTTGGTCTGCCTCTTTTTCTTCCTCTTTGGACAGTGCCATGCTGTATTGTTTTTGCAAGTCCTTTTGACCTTGTTACATGCCCATACAATTTAAGTAGGTAGGACCACGGCAGCCGCTAACGAGTAAAGCGTAGGGGAAAGTGACAAATTAGATCTACTTTGCACCCAAATTTCTCCATCCAAATCTAAAAGAAAGCTAAAAAAATATATATATACTAGTAAAAAGTTTAATGCATTAACTTAACGTCTGTAATATCATTTTGCAAGAATGATGACTGGATAAGTGCGAGCGATGATTTGATATCGGTAATAAACTTAAAAACTCGCCGCTACCGGAGCCTCACTGGCTGAAAACGCGACTGGGTGAATTTTCGTGCTTCGTCTTCCAACACGATCTGTCACCCCTTCACTATACAAACCTATTCATAGCGCATACCATTGGAAAGAAGAAACTCTCCACTAACCGATTATATGAGAGAAACTTTAGTGAAGTTTTTTTAAAATACAGTATAATGCGTTTAAAAATTCCCTACATTTTTCGGAAGTCGTAGAAATTTCTCTATTAATCGTACAAAAAAATCCAACACAGCGTTAAAAAGCTCGTTTTTACAAGAACAAAAACCTCATTTCAGTTTATCGGTTATTTCCGTTAAATGACGTCTGATTCTCATTTGCATACAGCACCCCCCTTCTAACTGACCAAAATGGCGGCCTTAGCGAGTCTACACATAGATGCTTCAGACTTGCGAAGTGGATAGAGATTTTCGATGTGTACAGCGCATTTACACTCACATCTGAAGAAGTAAATGCTGTGCTTTTATTTTGTACGTAGTTACTATCATGATTTTAGATTTAAAAACTTATCGTTGATCGCAAGTTTATCCCGGACTGGGATGCAGGGAGCGAAGAACTAGGTCATCGAAGGGTGCTCTCAGAATTTATGAGTTCGCGTGAAATTTTTCTATTATAGCAATAAATGAGGGTGATGATTTTGTTCAAAAAAGTTTCTAGTAGTGTTTGTTTTTTTCTTAGGATCTGTACTTTGTTAAATCGTGCCGAAATGTTCGACGAAACATCGTGAAAACAAATGCAAGAATGATAACTCTTGCCTAGATCTAATTTCTATAGAGATTTGGCCGATTTTGTTTACGGTTTGTTGTGTCTGTGTGCATGTAAGACCGCATTTTTAACAGAAATAGTGATTTAACGATTAGAAATCACTCCTGAATGCATCCATTTAAATTCATGCAAAACAAAACCTTTTTTTTTTTTAATCAGAGCATACAAGTGCTAATCAAATTGAGTAAAACTTTGTTCTCTCTGTTGGTTTCACATTTTAAACAGTGCATGAACTTTCTTCACTTCTTTTTCATTAAGTTGTTTTGTTTCACCAAACATGTAGTTAGAAAGAAAAAAAACACAAGAAAAAGTGAAAACTTTGTAATGATTTTATTGTGCACAAACAAGCCTATTCAATACTAATTTTTATCACACACACACACACACACACACACACACACACACACACACACACACACACACACACACAAACATACAGAGTCACACAAAGTCACACACACACAAATACAATATATATATATTACACACACACACACACACACACACACACACACACACACACACACACATAAGATTCACACACACACACACACACACACACACACACACACACACACACACACACACACACACACACACACCACTCATACCTCTACAATTCATACTTGCATGTATGCACACTTAAATAAAATGTACAGACACTAAGAATACACACAGATTAGGCAACTCACAAAAATGTCCAAATTTGCATTTTTAATTGTACAAGAAAAATGTTAAAAAATACAACACTAATAAGTCTATATCATACAGGCATTGCAACAGTATGTCACACAGTGAAAGATATTTCAGCAGAGGTCTAGGAGGTCTGTGATATATTTAGGAAGAAACTATGCAAAGGTTAAAATCACTGGGAACAAAAAGGATACATGCAACATCACAATGCAACATGTTAGCTCACCAGAAACCTTTATAAAAAAAATTAATAAAAGAACACAGATGACCACATGAGTACACCTATGATATATTGTACAGAAGATGCTTGACAAGACAAGGGGGGGGGGGGGGGGGGGTAGGGGAAAAAACAAACAGAATCACTTGGAATGGCCTTATAAAGACATGCGCATTGTTTCAAGACAAACATTTTGATAGGTGGACCATTTTTGTCAGTCAATTAGAAACATATATGATGTTAATGCCTATGAGGGGGAGGGGGGCTGAGTGGGGGGGGGGGGGGGGGTGAGTGGGGGGGGGGACCAGAATAACTTGGAATGCTCTTTAAAAAGACTCACTGTTTCAAAAATATTTTGATAGGTGTACCATTTCTATCAGTCAATTAGAAGCTGAGATGTGATGTTAATGCCTATTGAGGGAGGGGGGGGGGGAGGGGGGGAGAGGAGTGGAGGGGGGGGGGAACCAGAATCACTTGGAATGCCCTTTAAAAAGACTCACTGTTTAAAGACAAATATTTTGATAGGTGTACCATTTCTATCAGTCAATTAGAAGCCGAGATATGATGTTAATGCCTAGGGGGGGGGGGGGGGGGGGGGGGGGGGGGAGGAGGAGGGAGGGGGGGGGGGAACCAGAATCACTTGGAATGCCCTTTAAAAAGACTCACTGTTTAAAGACAAATATTTTGATAGGTGTACCATTTCTATCAGTCAATTAGAAGCCCAGATATGATTGTTAATGCCTATTGAGGGGGGGGGGGGGGGGGGGGGAGGGGGGAAGAGGAGTGGAGGGGGGGACCAGAATCACTTGGAATGCCCTTTAAAAAGACTCACTGTTTAAAGACAAACATTTTGATAGGTGTACCATTTCTGTCAGTCAAATAGAAGCTGAGATATGATGATATGCCTATGGGCTGGTTTTGTGTTATTATTTGGACAGGTTTTATGCTTCGCAAATTGTTGTCATAGGGGTGTTTTGGATGACTGCAGTTTGCCTCTACATGATTTTTAGCTTTTAAAAAAAAATACATAGCATCTGAGTAATAAGTACAAGCTGTAATATAGATCTTAGACACTTTTAGGCATTCTTGAGATTTTTACAGGAGGGTAAAGTACCCCTTTCAGCTCAATTCGCGAGCTATTTTTAGAATTTTTCTCTGATTTTGATGTAAAATTCCATTTGTTTCCTTTGACTTATTTTTCTGCTTTTTAGATATTTGTTTCTTCAAAGTAGCATAAAACAATATAAAACTAGTTTCAGCACTGTCAGGTTCATAATAAGCATGAGGGAGATGTCCAAATAAGGCTTTAAATAACGAAATGACATTTTTATCCCATCTGAAAATTTTTAAAGTGGTATATCTCAAAAACCGTCTAAGATAAAGATATGAAATTTTGCATGCTTCTTGATCTTGCTACTATCTTTCATTTGAGATAACAAACATCAAATTCTATGACATCTGAAAAAATGAGTGGTCCTACCTACTGATAACGACTGCGCCAACCCTTGCGTTTTATGATCCGTCAAAGCTAACAACGGTCAGTTCTGATGCCAGCAGCTACAGCATGGGAGGGGTGCTCCTCCAGGACCAGGGAGATGGCACCCAGCGACCAGTGGCCTACTGTTCAAGAACGCTGACAGCAACAGAAAAGAAGTATGCCCAGATAGAGAAAGAATGCCTGGTTGCAGTATGGTCATGCGAGAGATTTGACTGATATCTGGTTGGACTGCCAACATTTGTATTAGAGACTGACCACAAGCCTCTAGTTCCCCTGGTGAACACACAGGATTTATCGGACACTCCTCTCCGATGCCAACGCATGCTGATGCACCTTGCTCGCTTCAACGTTGTTGCCCACTACACGCAGAGCAAGAACCTGTTTGTGGCCGACACCTTATCAAGGAGTCCACTCAGTTCACAGGGAGGAGCCATGCTGAATGAAATAGCAGAGCATGTGGACACCCTCACAGCGGCATGGCCAGCTTCTGATGGCTACCTAGAGAAGGTGCGGAAGGAAACAGAGAAGGATACCAGCCTACAAATAGCAGTGGAGTACACCCAAACCGGCTGGCCTCGATACAAGGAGGATGTCAAACTCGGAGCTC
The DNA here is from genome assembly GCA_030674155.1 of Stramonita haemastoma. Lineage (NCBI taxonomy): Eukaryota > Metazoa > Mollusca > Gastropoda > Neogastropoda > Muricidae > Stramonita > Stramonita haemastoma. The sequence goes on from CM060340.1 coordinate 37,782,502, forward strand.
GACACCTTTTTGCGATACGAGGACAACTTAGTGTCTGGCAGGGAATCCTCATCAAGGGAGACAGGATTGTCATCCCCCTCTCGTTGCAGCAAGGCGTGCTGGAAAGGATTCATGAGGGCCACATAGGGATCCACAAGTGCAGAAAACAAGCACAACACTCCGTTTGGTGGCCCCACATAAGTCAAGACATTAAGGATCATATCACTCGTGGGTTCTGCCAGGAGAAGCAACCTTCGCAGAGAAAGGAACCGCTTCTTGCTTCTCATCTTCCAGACAGACCGTTTCAACGGATTAGGGTTGACATCTGTGAGAGCAAGAACACCCACTTCCTGGTTGCTGTAGATTACTGTTCTAGATATCTCGATATTGCGCACCTTCCAAACATCACATAAAGACAGTCGTGTCCAAGATGAAGAACTGGTTTTCTCACCATGGCGTTCCAGAAACAGTGATTTCTGATCATGGGACTCAGTTCACAGCATCTGAGTTTAAAGCATTTGCTGCTGACTGGAATTTTCACGTCACGACTAGCCCTCACTACCCACAGGCTAATGGTGCTGCTGAAAAAGCAGTACAGACAGCCAAGAAACTTCTGAAACAGGACGACGTCTTCAGAGCTCTGCTTGCGTACAGATCTACCCCTATTCCTGAGCTGGGATACAGCCCAGCTGAGCTGGCATATGGAGGAAAGCTTCGCACAACTCTACCGGTGCATCCCCGCACATTGTCTCCCGAGTGGTTCCCCGCAGAACACTACAGAAGAGAGACACTGCCTACAAAAGCCAGCAGAAAGTGAACTTTGACCGTCGTCATGGTGTCCAGCCACTCTCTGCTCTCCTCCCTGGTGATCCAGTCATCGTGAAATTGGACGGAGAAAAAGGGTGGAAACAACCGGCAGTGGTGGTGGAGCCATGTGCTCAACGTTCCTATCTCCTCAAGACACCAGATGGAAGTGAGCTGCAATGAAATCATCGCCACATCAGGCTGCAGAAAGAGCCTGGTGAAGCCTCCAGCACAAGTCCACCTCAGGGTACAGCTGTAGGGGCTACACCTCCACCTCAGGGTATGGCTGTAGGGGCTACACCTTCACTACCTCAGGGTATGGCTGTAGGGGCTACACCTTCACCTCAGGGTACCGCTGTAGGGGCTACACCTTCACCTCAGGGTACGGCTGTAGGGGCTACACCTTCACCTCAGGGTACGGCTGTAGGGGCAACACGTTCACCTCAGGGTACGGCTGTAGGGGCTACACCTTCACCTCAGGGTATGGCCGTAGGGGCTACACCTTCACCTCAGGGTATGGCTGTAGGGACTACACCTTCACCTCCCCCTTCAGTCAGTGCAGCAGTCTCCACTGTCATCTTAGTCCCCAAGGGCTGAGCAGCAGCTTTGCGAAGACAACCCATCCACATCAAGGCAGTCTTTACCACCTCAACCTCCAGGGCAAATCTTCACCCGCAGTGGCAGACAAGTCAAGCAAGTCAAGCGACCAACAAGATTTCAGGATTAGCACCTGTTGTGTTGTGCATGGCCTGTCTCCAAAAGGCAACGTGTAGCTAGGTTGCTCTTTTGGTTAATTAGCTGCCTCTAAGCAACAGTGTAGTTTGGTTGTTTATTTGGCAGAATGATTGTGTTCTAGTCATGTGGAGAGCAGCAGACTGCTCTGTAGGAAACATGAATGAAAATGACCCATGGCCTGTACAAGTGAGCAGTTGTGTAGTTAGGCTGTATCACTTGATCATTAAGTAACCGTGTAGCTTGGTTACCATTGTAGGACACGTGAGTAGGATTTTTCAAGGATGGTTTTCTTTCAATGTATTTCCATATGTATTATTACTGAAAATATGTGTTAGTCAATTTTAACAAAAGCGCTTTGCTGAAAGACACATTGGTCATTGCAAACTGAGAGTTTGACAAGGATGCTTTGCTGGAAATTCATTGTTTCATGTTTTTATTATCATTAATCAAAAGAAGAAGAAAAATAGCATGTTTAAATCCAGGTTATTTCTTTAACTTTAGAGGGGAGATGCATCATGAATTGAATTCTTGTACTGAATTGTGGAAAGAAGACACTGCTGTAATCACCAAAATGGCGTCTGTGAGAATGTAAGAATGTCTCTTCTGAATCCTCTAAATATATAGCTATAATTAAGCCATGGCAACCATTACACACAGACACAACATTTTTTTCCCCCTAAATTTACTCATGCTGCACATGAATGTATATCTAAGGTCTGGTTAGGCACTGGTGAAGGACATATGCAGTAATCCACCCCTTCTTGAATGTATATGGCTGTACTGACTTTAGTTACATCATCGACTTGCTGATGAACTGGTGGATAGTAATAGCCTGGCAGCTTAGGCAGTTTATTTCTATTTACTTTGAGTAATTGTAGCATCACAACTTGATAACAATTTTGAGCAAGGTGATGGATTAAATAGGACAGATTAGTGGAAATAGATCTAGCATTCCACTGCATGATGGAAAATGCACTTTGTTTTTTGGAAGGCATAATAAAGTACAATGTTATTAACTAAATAATTAAAAACTAAACAAACCCAACCCAGAAAAAGATTTTACCAAGCAAAAAAACCCCCAAACCCCAAACAACAACAACAACAACAACAACAACCAAAACAAAACAAAAAAAACTACAACTTTAACTTATTAAAAAATCGTTTACAGCTTAAGACAAACTACTCATTCAAAGAACGTTCACACTGGATTAAGTAAGACAGCTACTATAGATGTGAGCAAAGCTGAATAATACTACAGTTAGTGCACTACAAGTTAATGTTCATCAATTACCAGTCCGTGTTTCTAAACACATTAAAATAATAATCATACTGTTTCTGTTTTCTCCACCATGGGGATTGGACATGGTGAAAAATGAAAGGCCACTGATTAGATCTGTACCCTGGCTGCTGAAGGTAGTCTTCACAGGCAGATCTGTAGGTTGGTACCTGGCGTGAAGTGTCTGAAGTGTGTAAAACCAGCGTCTGCGTTTCCTCTTCTGCTTCTCCCAGAACAAGGCATGCACGTGTTGGCCGATGTTTCTGGCGAGGACACGTGATCCGTGGGTGTTGGGGTGCAGTGGGTCACTGAAATGACTTTTATGAGTGTTCAGGTTTTCATGGGAGATGAAGGAAACATTTTTCTCTCTCCAAACAATTCAGAACATGTTATAGCATTAAAAACGTCTCTTTTCCTCTGCAGATCTGCATTCTTGGTAGGAGCAATTTTGCTAATTACAAGTTTGGTGTCTGGGAAAGAGACTGTAACATTTTTGATATTCCTAACCATGTTTTTACTGGCTTTGTGTGGGTCTGTCTTTCAGATCATTAATACCACAATGGATTATGACACCTGTGTGTCGAAGCAGAATTTTATTTAACGTCATCCTTCCTTTTCGTCATCATTGTTTTTTGACGTAAGTCTAGGTCCGTGTTGGGCTATTTCGCTTTCTTCTCCAAATTAGGCAGGGTCTATCAGGCTTCAGAGACATTTTTAGTGGTGTGGCAGTGCTGGGAGAAGACAGGGGTTGTTTCACTGCTTCTACATAGGTGGTGGCTGGCAGGGAGGATCGTGCAGCCAAAGAGTCCGTCTGGGTTCCTTTGGTCACCATGCGGAAGATTCGTTTGGGCAGGCTTTGGGTAGGTACCGGCAGCCTCTCTTTAGCTTTGCAGGAAATCTCCCCGGGAGGGGTAAAATCGTACATTTTTCAAGTATAATTGCTCTTATATATATGAACATAAATAACAAAGTTGTTGATATGGAAATAAAGATTGATCTTTCCTCTATTGATTTGTGTCATTTGTTTTTATTATGAATGCAACACCACAGAACTAACCATCGGATGTCAAGCAGCCGTGCATCACAAAATTTCAGCCTGCTCAAACCGCTAGGAAGACAGTGACCTCGAGTTGTTTTCAGTTTTACCGGTTACACAGGCCCCACTTTCATGCAAATTAGGGCAGTTGAACGGTCAAAACCTGTTCTTCATTTCCTTTTTTTTTTTTAAATGAAAAATGATCCTTTGTTCGTGTTTAAACACCTCAAAAATAGGCACACTTTGAGAATTCATATCTCTAGATCTATTTAACGCAACTATAGCGTCTTTCCATGCGATTAAAGTTTATTCTTTTCTGATTTCAATCCTATAGCGAAGCAAAGCGTAGCTATACAAGCGTGGATTTTACCGTAGGCCCGGTGTAGTATGACCCCGTTACTCGTTATGCGACATCGAAAGACTCCCGAACCATGGCAGTGAACAATGCAATCTCCGAAAGTCGTATGGACGAAGTTGTACCTCTTATGTCCAGATTGAAAGACAGACTTTGTAAGTACTAAACATTTTTTTAGGAAATTGAATAAGGTTCTTGATTCGAACGGTATTTTTTTAATTTTATATTTCTCTGTATTTGATGACAAAATAAAGAAATGGAGGCTGATTGGGCTCCAGGATTACCAGTGGGACTGGCGTTTTATCTCAGCTATGATTTTTTAAATAGATCTAAAACAAAAACTGTTGGTATGGGTCGGTCTAAACGTTTGTAAGAATTGCAGGGGTTTTTTTTCGAAGTTTATTTAAACAATATTGTTGAAATAATCGATTTTGTACGCGCACCTGGCAGAAATCAAAAGCGGAAGTCCGTTACTGAAGTCTTTGTGATTGGTCGACTTCGAGTTTGCTATCCATGATCGCAAAATTATCAGCCCCACACAGGCTTTCATTATATTCATAGACAAAACAGCCCTAAATCACAAAGAGAATAAGTCCCTTTTCCAGGATAAAGTGGATATTATTTTGAAATTAAGTACTAACAATTAGATCTATACAGTTCAGACACAAGTCTGATTCAGTGATTTGTTAATGGGGTTTGTGGCTTGTGCACTAAAGCATGTGTTCTGAAGAATCAAAAATGCTACTTTTTTCGCAACAGTTAGATCTAATGGCAGTAGAGCTTTAAATGGAGTTGAAAACATAATGATAATGATAAAGATAGATCTAAATTCATACTGCTTTACAAAAACGACTATCTGATATCTCTCTCTCTTGCTCTTGGTATTTGGATCATTGTTATTGTTGTTTAGTTAGAGGTTATCCTTTCATCTTGATGTAAGCCCTGAAAAGGGCGGGGACTGGATGTAAAAAAAGCACACGAGTGCTTATTCATTATCCTCAAATAAAAGAATTTGCCATGCCTTGCCTTGTCTCTCTCTCTCATTCACGCACACGCACCACACACACACACACACACACACACACACACACACACACACACACACACACACACACACACACACACACACACCACACGGGCACACAAAAATAATTACCACAAAAGTGAAAATTACAATTGAAATAAGTTGTGGGTTTGTTTGTTTTTGTTTGTTTGTTTGTTTTTTTTTGGGGGGGGGTAGGCGACGAAAATTTTCTGGGAATGAAATCATCCATTAGTGGCAGCTGAAGACAGAAGACATGGTGGAGGTGTATTATGATGATGACTTCCACGTTGGTTCTCTTCAGCAAGCGAAGGACTTCCATACTGCCCTTATCAGCTTCATGAAGAAATGTGTTTTGTCAAACAACACATTATGTCTGGCCCACATCTCAGCTCCATGAAGAAATTCATTTTTGCTATGTCTTTGAGACAGGTCTCGAGAGGGAAACTAAAAATGGCAGAATGTGTAAAGTGGCAGATGACATTAATCAGGACCTGAAATACAAGGCATACAAGAACCATTTTTGTATTTAAATTCAGTGCTTTTTCCTGCCTGTTCACTTTGGTGTGGTCCTCCCTTTACAGGTATCTATTTCTTTGAAAGTTTTGTATTGCTGTACCACAACTATGATAGTGGGATACTGTTCTTTGCAGATATAATCTCAAGAAATGTGTGGTTCACATTCTGTTGATGCAGGTGTGTTTTTTTAATCAGAAATCGTTCTTATGTGTCCCTATTATTTTGTCATTAATGTTTGGGATGAATGCTTAGTACTTGAATCACATGCAAAATTTCAAGAAAATTCATCAAGAAATGTGGAAGTTATGTTCATTTTAGGTTGGTACGGCACAGTATATCTGCTTATTCTATCAATCAAGTTAGTTTTGGAATTCTTCTGCATTAAATCAGAGTCTTTTGTTTATAAATCAAATATAGCTGTATGATTGTTTGATTCATGTACAAAATTTCATGTAAATCCATCAAGAAATGAGGAAGTTACGTACATTTTAGTTTGGTACGGTAGAGTAGACCAGCTTTTTCCATCCTCCGAATTGGGCTTTTTGTCATTTTGGAGATGCATAACTCCTAATGTTTACTATCTCACATTAGGTCAAAAAAAAAAAATCACTTCTTTTATCAAGATATAGGTATTCAGAATATATGAGTTTGAAATAATTCTCTGGTCTTGTTTTTGTGCTACTAGATGGCAAAAATGGCTGATTATGCAATTTTGAACATTGACAAAATGGGTTTTTTGTCAATTTCATTGCCTAGCTGTGCCATTGATTGAACAGAGTGATGCTTAATCTTGCTTGTGTGCACAGTGTATGTTGTAGAAAAGCAAAATCTATTATTACAATCTGTCTACTATGATTTACTAGAAAGTTATGTCATGGCAAAAATGCTCCATTTCTCAATCAGAATGTACGAAAAATGCCGTTTTGGAATTGCGGTATCTCTGGAACTAAACGAGCTAGAACCTTACTTTTTTGTTATTCTTGTATTTTCTTGTATTTTTAAGCAAAACAATTGTTTTAAACATTTTCCCCAATGAATTTTTTGGCTGCTGGTACCTACTTTGGGGGTGGGCAGCGCTGCTGCTGGTGGCCAGAAGGCGTCCCTGTGTAAGTGTGGGCGTGCATTCGAATTGACTATTTTATAAAACTAGTAATTAAGTGTAATTGTTGTTGATTGTTTGTGTGTTGTATCGTCGAATGCAAGCGCTTTGATTTGTTTTTGCAAGATATAGCGCTATATAAATTCCATGTATTAATATACATGCAAACATACATACATAATACATGCTTACAAACACACATGTATACATACATAAACATAAGCATTTGATACAGTGCACCACCTACATACCATGCCCTGTAAACCACACAGCAGGAAACGTTTCGGTTGCTTTTTTTCCCCTCCTCACTTACAGTAAGGCTTGTTTTATGGGCTCTTCTCAAGAGTTGGGGCAATTTTTTTCTTTTCTTTCCCCCCCCTTTTTTATATTTCAAAGTTGTGTGTTAATGGATTAGCCATGCTTTATGTGACTAGAAATAATGCCTTATAGCGACTCCGTTCTATTTCAAATTTCATAAGGTTATTTGCAGATCGTGCATTATACTGCTCGGCTTTCAATCTATTATGTAGCTGTGCTTGAAAAAACCGAAAGTTTTGGTATATGACTATCAAGTTTGTTTCTGTAGATGTGTAACTTGGCAAGCAGCAGTATCAAATCAAAGGTCTAATCTGTTTTTATGCGTTGATCTACCCCAAAAATGACTAAGTTACGGGAAAAGGTTATGTTACAAGCATTAGTGCATCGTTCATGTATTTTCTAAGCTTGTCCAAAAAGCTCTAATATATTTACAATTCTATAAAAAGTGTTCTATTGAGTCTCTGGCTTCGTTACACAAAGTACACAATGTTGTATTCACTAAACCCATAGTGTTCAACACCACATTAATTTGTCGCAATTATTCTCATCTGTAGCCATTTTAGTTTTACTTTGTGCAACAGTTTGGAAGTTGTTTGATACTAGATATTCATGAATAGTACTTTTTGGTCCCCTTATTGACACTATCAATGATCTGCAGTACTGTGGGTGTATCTTGATTATAACTTATGTTGTCACTAATTTGTATGCCAGTTTTTCTTATGTACTGTTTAATGGAGGAACTTTGCTCCAGAGACCTCGTGTGTCGATAGGGGACGGGATAGCCCAGTGGTCAGAACATTGCGCTCGCAATTTGACGACCCGAGTTCGACTCCTGTTCGAGGGTATTTTTCCCCAGGAGTTAAAATCAGTGCTGACTCCACTCTCCCCTAAAGCCTCTCTGATGAGACTGTAAACTGAGGCCCCATGTGCGAACGCACGCAGAACACCTTGCGCACACGTTAAATCCTGTTCCGCTTTTCGTAAGAGTAGGCCATTGTGTGCCGGTGGGAACAGATGACAATATTTACA
>CM060340.1:37793193-37800693 GCA_030674155.1 Stramonita haemastoma
GATGGTGCTTTAGAAGTATTTGTAGAGAGTTTAAAAGAAGCTAGTAAATGCATACTCAAAAGATGTCCTATTGGTGGGGCAAAAAAGGTCAAGCGTAGGTCAAAGGTCAATACCAAGCGTAGCTATACAACTGTGGGATTTTACTGCAGGCCAGGTGTAGTATGACTCGTTGCGACATCCAAAGACTCCCGAACCATGGCAGCGAACAGGCCATGGAAAGTCATATCCATGAAGAAGCTAGTAAATGCATACTCAAAAGATGTCCTATTGGTGGGGCAAAAAGGTTTGATTCCCTGTTTGAGGGGATTTTTGCTCTGAAGTTATCAGTGCTGACTCCACTCTACACAAAAGTCCTTCGGATGAGACTATAAGCTGAGGCCCCGTGTGCGAGCGCACGAGAAACATCTTGCACACACGTTAAATCCTCTTCCGCTTTTCGTAAGAGTATGCCATTGTGTGCCGGTGGGAACAGATGGCAAGATTTACAAACTGCATACACACGGGGACTGGATGTAAAAAAAGCACATAAGTGCTTATTCCATTATCTTCAATATAAAAAAAATAAATAGATAAATAAATAGATAGACAGACAGAGGTTAAGTACCCTGAATTAGTCATCAAACTGTAATGTGGTCTCTGTCTCACTTAATCTCTGCCTCTGTCTCAATTTAATGTCAAGAGGTCCTGGGTTCGATTCTATTCCAATCTAGACTTTTCCTCCTTCCCCTAGACCAGGAGTGGAGGTCTGGGTGCTAGTCTTTCGGATGAGATGATACAAACCTGAGGGCCCGTATGGGACATGCATATCTATCTATCTATCTACATCTATCTATCTATCTATCTATTCTATCTATCTATCTATCTATCTATCTACCTACCTACCTACCTACCTACCTACTACCTACCTACCTAACTCTATCTATCTATCTATCTATCTATCTATCTATCTATCTATCTATCTATCTATCTACCCTTAGTCTGGTGACCCTGCGGGCACCCCTGAAGACTTGGCAACCAGTTCCCTCCATTCCTATCTGTGTTGCTTTTCTCAAAATTTTGTTGAGTTCAAGGCCTGTCCATTCTTGATGTTGTCCTCCCATCTCTTCCTTGGTCTTTCTTCCTTTTTCGTAAACTTATATTTTTGCATCCTTGGCATCTCCTACAGAGACCACATAAGCAACGAAGATGTGCATAAGAGAATCCAGTAAACCATTGGTTGTTAGGAAATTCTTCTATCAATTGTAAAGAAGCCTAAACTTGAATTGTATGGGCATGTAACAAGATCAAAAGGACTTGCAAAAACAATACTGCAAGGCACTGTCCAAAGAGGAAGAAAAAGAGGCAGACCAAAGAAGAGATGGAGGACAACATCAGCGAATGGACAGGCCACTGGCTTCGTGTGGGTCTGTCTTTCAGATCATTAATACCACAATGGATTATGACACACTGTGGTTTCTTCATATCAGACTTTGCTTTGACAGACTGGTGAATCTCCCCAATTTTTGGTGTGTTCACTTTTACTGCATCAAAGCCATAGGAGTGACCTAGGCCTAGTCACTTGCTGTTAATTCCATGCAGAACGGAATTGTGAACTAGGCTAGGACTACCGTAGGGAGACTAGAATTCTCTTCCATGGAAGCAGAATTTTATTTAACGTCATCATTGTTTTTTGACGTAAGTCTAGGTCGGTGTTGGGCTGTTTCCTTTTAGGCCGGGTCTATCAGGCTTCAGAGACATTTTTAGTGGTGTGGCAGTGCTGGGAGAAGGCAGGGGTTGTTTCACTGCTTCTACATAGGTGGTGGCTGGCAGGGAGGATCGTGCAGCCAAAGAGTCCGTCTGGGTTCCTTTGGTCACCATGCTGAAGATTCGTTTGGACTGGCTTTGGGTAGGTACCGGCAGCCTCTCTTTAGCTTTGCGGGAAATCCCCGAGAGGGTAAAATCTCGTACATTTTCCATGTATAATTGCTCTTATATAATATATGAACATAAATAACAAAGTTGTTGATATGGAAATAAAGATTGATCTTTCCTCTATTGATGTGTGTCATTTGTTTTTGTTATGAATGCAACAACACAGAACTAACGATTGGACAAAGTGTCAAGCGGCCAAAGTGTCAAGGGGCCGAAAAACCTTACCAGGCGTTGCAAAATTTCAGCCTGCTCAAATCGCTAGAAGACAGTGACCTCGAATCATTTTCAGTTTTATGGGTTACACAGGCCCTGTTTCATGCAAATTAGGGCAGTTGAATGGTCAAAACCTGTTCTTCATTTCCCTATATTTTTAAAAAATGAAAATGATCCTTTGTTGGTGTTTAAACACCTCAAAACTAGGCACACTTTGAGAATTGATATCTGCAAACCTGTTTAAGGCAACTATAGCGTCTTTCCATGCGTCTTTCCATGCGATTAAAGTTTATTCTTTTCTGATTTCAATCCTATACCAAGCGTAGCTATACAAACGTGGGATTTTACTGCAGGCCAGGTGTAGTATGACTCGTTGCGACATCCAAAGACTCCCGAACCATGGCAGCGAACAGGCCATGGAAAGTCATATCCATGAAGAAGCTAGTAAATGCATACTCAAAAGATGTCCTATTGGTGGGGCAAAAAGGTCAGAATGGTTTAATAAAGAATTAATAAAGCAAAAAAGGAATGTAGAAAGAAGCTCATGTTTTAGAGCAACTAAGAAAAGAAGCTGAATGGCTAATATATGTCACAGCGAGAAAACAGTATATATCTTTTGAAAACTTTAAGAACATACTTTTAGAAAACAGAAAACTGAAACACTAGCTAAAGAAACTAGCAAGGGGGCAAATTTTTGGGATGAGCTCAGACAAATGGGTTGTGTAAATAAAGAACATGTAGTAAATAATATTACTAATGATGAGTGGTATAAACATTTTAAAACTGTTTTTCAAGGGGGTGGGGGGTAGTGAAGAGCTAGTAAGGGACTTCAGCAGTGATGAGCCTCTTAGAGGAAACAGATCATGTTTTAGATACAGAAATATCAGAAGCAGAAGTTATTCAGGCAGTAAACAAACTTAAAGATAGAAAAGCGTTACCTCTTAGATATATACACCTAGATACATACCGATCCACTGTCATCATTTTGTCAGTCAGTCTGTTTGTCTGTAAAAAAAAAGAGTTAGAGAAAATGTTATTAAAAGAAAACAAGGTTGGAATGGGAAAAGGTTGCTTTGGAATGTGTGTGCAGGTAAAGCTGAGAGTCGGGTGAAGGTGATGGTGATATAGCGGCCTTGGGAGTGTGGTCACTGACCAGCTGTACTCTGCTATCCAGGTCAGTCTTTTAAATCAAATATTTATTACTGATCTATTTATTCTTTAATATTGAGCGTAATAGAAGAAGCACATGTGATTTTTTTTTTACATCTAATCCTCGTGTGTATGCACTTTTGTAAATCCTGTTATCTGTTCCCACCGGCACACAGTGGCCTACTCTTACGAAAAGCGGAACAGGATTTAACTGTGTGCAAGATGTTCTGTGTGCGTTCGCACACGGGGCCTCGGTTTATAGTCTCATCCGAAGGACTTTTGGGAGAGTGGAGTCAGCACTGATGTTAACTCCAGAGGAAGTATCCCCTCGAAATAGAATCGAACCCGCGTCGTAGGATCGCAGTGTTCTGACCACTAGGCTGTTCTCTCCTCCCTTTGGTGAATGGGTGTCATTTCTTTTCCCCCTTGTTTTTTGCTATTTCTCCAAGGTTTACCACTGGTGATTTTTTTCATATGTAACCTTTTTTTTTGGCCACTACTAAGATTGCCACTTTAGATACTTCCCAGAGCATGTCTAAACAAACAATCCCCCCCCCCCCCAAAAAAAAAAAAAAAAAAAACACAAACCAAGAGAAAAAAAAACTAACCCCCAAATAAAATGCACCAGTATGCCTGTGGTTCTGTTTTTGTTTGTTTTGTTTTTTTCTTTGGAGGTTGTTTTAAATTTTGTCATCAGTTTCTTACGGCATAATAGCCTGCGCTTTTGAAAGGCAAAACCGGTTTTATTGTGCGTGCAAAATGTTCAACAACAAAAAAGAAAAAAGATTTTTTTTCAAAAAAGAAAAGGAATTTTTTGGGAAAAAAAACCTCCAGGGGGAAAATCCCCTTGAACAGTGTCTGCGTGGTGGCTCCAACTTGTGGGAGATGTACTGAATTAACAGTAATGCGTCCTTCTGTCTGTCTGTCTGTCTCTGTCTGTCTGTCTACTTTTCTTGTCTTTTGTCTGCTGTTTGCCAGACTGTCTGCGTGTCTGTCTATTTATTTATTTATTTATCTACTTATTCATTTATTCTTTTATATTGAGGATAATGGTATAAGCACTCATGTGCTTTTTTACATCCAGTCCCCGTGTATATGCAGTTTGTAAATCTTGCCATCTGTTCCCACCGGCACACAGTGGCATACTCTTACGAAAAGCGGAAGAGGATTTAACGTGTGTGCAAGATGTTCTGCGTGCGTCGCACACGGGGCCTCGCTTATAGTCTCATCCGAAGGAGTTTTGTGTAGAGTGGAGTCAGCACTGATAACTTCAGAGCAAAAATCCCCTCAAACAGGGAATCAAACCAGGTAGTGAAATTGTGAGGCAATGTTCTGACTACTAGGCTATCCCTTCCTCCTATTGTGGATGGGTGTCATCTCTGACCCCTCTTTGTTTCTCTGCTATTTCTCCAAGGTTTAGCACTGGTGATTTTTTTTTTCATTATTGTCTAACCTTCATTTTTTTGCCCACTATTAAGATTGCCGCATTTAGAGACTTCCAGAGGATGTCTAAACAAGCAAAAAAGAAAAAAACCACCCCCAAAACCAAAAGAAAAAAAAACCCAAAACAAAGGACACCCGTGTGCCTGTTGTTCTGTTGTGTGTTTTTTTTTTTTTAGGTTTTCTTGCTGGTTGTATTAAATGTTGTCATCAGTTCTTACCGGCATAAATAGCCTTCTCTTTTGAAAGGCAAAACGGGGTTTTATTGTGCACGCAAGATGTCCTGTGTGCGATGGCACACATGCCTCGGTTTATAGTCTCATCCCAAGAACTTTCAGGGGAGTGGAGTCGGCACTGATGTTAACTCCAGGGGGAGAAAAAAGAAAAAAAGAGGAAAAAAAAGAAAAAAAAACCCAAAAAATTCAAAAAAGGAAAGAAAAAAGACGGGGAAAAGAGGAAAATAAAAAAAGGGAAAATATATAAATAAAATGGGTTGTGGCTGAACTTGTGCGGAGATGTAATAAATCAACAGTAATGCGTCCTTGTGTCTGTCTGTCTGTCTGTCTGTCTGTCTGTCTGTCTGTCTGTCTGTCTGTCTGTCTGTCTGTCTATCTGCCTGCCTGCCTTTCTCGTATTTCTGTCTGCTTGTATGCCAGGCTGTCTGTGTGTCTGTCTATCTGTCTGTCTCTCGCTTTTGTTCTCTCATTAAAAAAAAATCCTTTCCCGACAAAATGTGGAGATGTCCTTCTGTCAGCGAGTCTGTCTGTTCTCTGTAAAAAAGATAGAACACTTTTTTTTTCTCTTTTTTTTTACCTCTGCTAAGAGAGTTTTCGTGTTAAATTGGTCTTGTCTTCATTTGATTGGTTAACTTTTGTGGGCTTTCATTGATTTGTTGATTGATCAATAATTGAATAGCAATTTGAGGGATTCATTTCATTGCACAATATTACGTTGACTTGTTTATCAATTCATTGATCTCTTTATGTTTCTGTTATTTGTTTCCCCCCATAAGTGACTGGTGTCTAGAAGAAGCATCTAGCTTATCCAATTACGCTCAATAAAATATTCAAGTTAAAGTTTGAGTTTGAGTTTGAGTTCGTGTTCTCTCTCTCTGTCTCTGTCTCTGTCTGTCTCTGTTTCTCTCTCTCTCTCTCTCTCTCTCTCTCTCTCTCTCTCTCTCTCTCTCTCTCTCTCTCTCTCTCTCTCTCTCTCTCTCTCTCTCTCTCTCTCTCTCTCTCTCTCCCCTTTGGATGAGACTTTAAGCTGAGGCCCCATGTGCAAACGCACACAGAACATCTTGCACATACGTTAAATCCTGTTCCGCTTATCGTAAGAGTAGGCCATCGTGTGCCGGTGAAAACAGATGACAAAACTGCATACATACGGGGACTGGATGAAAAAAAACCCACAAGAGTGCTTATTCCATTATCCTCGATATAAAAGAAAAAATCAAATCAAATCAAATCAAATCTCTCTCTATCTCTCTATCTCTCTCAACCGTAAGTTATATGTAGCTTTTATAGATTTTGAAAAAGCCTTTGACTCCATTAACAGAAATTTACTTTGGCCCATTTTGTTAAAAAAAACGGTATGAGAGGTAAACTCCACACATGTATTAAAAGAATGTATGATGATATAAAATGTAAAATAAGATGTGGTTCTAAACTGACTGATTACATTAGATGTACATCTGGAGTCAAGCAAGGAGATGTGTGTAGCTCTGTTTTATTTTCACTTTTCATAAATGAATTAGCATTACAAGTAATTAATAATGGAAAACATGGTGCTGTTTTGTCACACGATGCATTTGAGTTGTTCATTTTGTTGTTAGCTGATGATGTAGTGTTGTTATCGGAAACTATTGTGGGGCTACAGAATCAGTTAAATAATCTGTGTCAGGCTGCTTTTTCACTTCAGTTAAAAGTTAATATGAAGAAAAGTAACATCATTGTGTTTCGTAAGGGAGGCTATTTGGGTATGCGAGAAAGATGGACGTATGATGGTAATCTGCTACCGGTGGTGAATGTTTATAAGTATTTAGGAATATTGTTTTCTACACGTCTGAGCTTCACAGTTGCTTGCAAAGACCTTTCTAGTAGGGCAAAGAATGCATTGATATTTATAATACAAAGGTTATACACACTTAATAATAATTCTTTTGGGCTGTTAATGAAACTGTTTGACTCACAAGTTCAACCAGTTCTTCAGTATGGGTCAGAATTATGGGGGTTGGATAAAGCAGCAGTTCATTGTGAATCTGTCCATTTATTTGCAACAAAGAAATATTTAGGCGTTGATAGACGAACACCCAATAATATAATTTATGATGAAACTAACAGATATCCCTTATATATAAACTCTCCAGTTAATTGTATTCGCTATTGGATTAAGTTGATACAAATGGAAGATCTGAGACTACCATATAAGGCGTATAAAATGTTTAGATGTAAGAGGAAAGACAAACTGGGTATCAGGCGTGCGTATCTGTTTAAATGAAAATGGTTTTGGAGATGCCTGGTTGAATCAAGGTGTGGGTGATGCTTGTGTATTCATTAAAGTGTTCCGTCAACGATTGATTGACTGCAGGTGGCAAAACTGGAGCCATCACATTGATACTAGCCAAAGGTTTGAATTTTATAGAACTTACTGTAATGGTCATGATTTAAAATGTTATTTACAACATGATATGAATCGACAATTGAAACATATCACAGCAAAATTCAGACTAGGTATATCTGATCTGAATGTCCATCGTTTAAGATATAGAACCCATAATGATCATGATTT
>CM060340.1:37805693-37810693 GCA_030674155.1 Stramonita haemastoma
CACGCACGCCCCCCCCCCCCCCCACACACACACACACACACAGCACTTACAAAAATCCCTCATGTCACACAACAGAAGGTTGCGGAGTCAAAGGAAAGGTACCCAGCATGCATACAAAGCTCCCTTATTTCTACATTGCATCATGCCTTTGATGCAGCATCTGCTGACGGAACCTCTGTTAGCATTGCTGGTCCTAAAGACTTGTGTTAGCACGCTGGTCCTAAAGACTGTGTAGCATTGCTGGGTCCTAAAGACTTGTGTTAGCATTGCTGGGTCCTAAAGACTTGTGTTAGCATTGCTGGGTCCTAAAGACTTGTGTTAGCATTGCTGGGTCCTAAAGACTTGTGTCTAGCATTGCTGGGTTCCAAAGACTTGTGTTAGCATTGCTGGGTCCTAAAGACTTGTGTTAGTATTACAGTTAGCATTGCTGGGTTCCAAAGACTTGTGTTAGCATTGCTGGTCCCAAAGACTTTGTCAGCATTGCTGGGTCCTAAAGACTTCTGTTAGCATTGCTGGGTCCTAAAGACTTCTGTTACCATGAGTTAGCATTGCTGGGTCCTAAAGACTTCTGTCAGCATTACTGGGTCCTAAAGACTTTGTTAGCATAAGTTAGCATTGTTGGGTCCTAAAGACTTGTGTTAGCTTACAGTTAGCATTGCGGGTCCTAAAGACTTTTGTTAGCATTAAGTTAGCATTGATGGACCTAAAGACTTGTGTTAGCATTACAGTTAGCATTGCTGGGTCCTAAGACTTGTGTTAGCATCGATGGGTCCTAATGACTTCTGTCAATTATTCTGGGTCCCAAAGACTTCTGTCAACATTCTGGGTTCCAAAACTTCTGTCAACATTTCTGGGTTCCAAAGACTTTGTTAGCATTACAGTTAGCATTGCTTCGGGTTCATTACAGACATTGTGGTTCAAGACTTGTTAGATTACAGTTAGCATTAGCTGGGTCCAAAGACTGTGTTACATTACAGTTAGCATTGCTGGGTCCAAGACTTGTGTTAGCATTGCTGGGTCCTAAAGACTTCAGTCAGCATTTCTGGGTCCACAAGACTTCAGTTCGCATTGCTGGGTCCTAAAGACTTCAGTCAGTATTTGCTGGGTCCTAAAGACTTCTGTTAGCATTACAATTAACATTGGGTCCGACAGACTTCTGTTACCATTAAGTTAGCATTACTGGGTCCCAAAGACTTCTGTCAGCATTACTGGGTCCTAAAGACTTTGTCAGCATTACTGGGTCCTAAAGACTTCTGTCAGCATTGCTGGGTCCAAAGACTTCAGTTCGCATTGCTGGGTCCTAAAGACTTCAGTCATATTTCTGGGTCCTAAAGCCTTCTGTTAGCATTACATAGCATTGGGTCCTACAGACTTCTGTTGCCATTAAGTTAGCATTGCTGGGTCCCAAAGACAGCATTACTGGGTCCTAAAGACTTCTGTCAGCATTGCTGGTCCAAAGACTTCTGTCAGCATTGCTGGGTCCCAAAGACTTCTGTCAGCATTGCTGGTCCTAAAGACTTCTGTAGCATTCAATTAACATTGGGTCCTACAGACTTCTGTAGCATAGTTGCATTGCTGGGTCCTTAAAGACTTCTGTCAGCATTGCTGGGTCCTAAAAACTTCTGTTACATTAAGTTAGCACTGTGGCCCCTAAAGACTTCTGTCAGCATTGCTGGTCCCAATACTTCTAATCAAATTGCTGGGTCCTAAGACTTCTGTCAGCATTGCTGGGTCCCAAGACTTCCGTCAGCATTGCTGGGTCCTAAAGACTTCTGTTCACATTGCTGGGTCCCTAAAGACTTCCGTAGCATTGCTGGTCCATAAAGACTTCTGTCAGCATGCTGGGTCCCAAAGACTTCCGTCAGCATTGCTGGGTCCTAAAGACTCTGTCACATTGCTGGGTCCTAAAACTCTTCAGCAATTGTTGGGTCCTAAAGACTTCTGTTAGCATTGCATGGGTCCCAAAGACTTCCGTCAGCATTGCTGGGTCCTAAAGACTTCTGTTCACATTGCTGGGTCCTAAAGACTTCTGTCAGCATTGTTGGATCCTAAAGACTTCTGTTAGCATTAAGTTAGCATTGCTGGGTCCTAAAGACTTCTATCAGCATTGCTGGGTCCTAAAGACTTGTATAAGCATTACAATTAGCATTGATGGGTCCTAAAGACTTGTGTTAGCATTACAGTTAGCATTGCTGGGTCCTAAAGACTTCTGTCAGCATTACAGTTAGTATTGCTGGGTCCTAAAGACTTGTGTTAGCATTGCTGGGTCCTAAAGACTTGTGTTAGCATTACAGTTAGCATTGCTGGGTCCTAAAGACTTGTGTTAGCATTGCTGAGTCCTAAAGACTTGTGTTAGCATTACAGTTAGCATTGCTGGGTCCTAAAGACTTCTGTCAGCATTGCTGGGTCCTGGGTCTTCAGTTTATAGTCTCATTCGAAGCAATTTGGTGGGAGTGGAGTCAACACATGTTAACTCTCAAGAGAAAATTCCTGCTTAAACGGGCTTGGAACCTGTCTTAATCCTGGGCCATACAAATCCAAATTACACTTTAACCACTTGGCTAACCTCCTCCCCCCACCCCCGCCCACCCCCCACCCCCATCCTTAGCAAGCTTCGTCTAATCGAACACTTTTTCGGAAGAGTAGGCTATTGTGTGCCAGTAGGAGCGGATGACAACATTGACAACATTGCATAGCCTACACATGAGGAGTGGATGTAAAAAATATATTTGAAAAATTTAAAAAGCACATGAGTGTTTATTCCTATTATCCTCGCAATAATAAAGGAATAAATACTTTTTTTTAAATGCCTACCCTTAATTTCAGGTACCCAGTCATTGACGAATACCTAACCCAGATGGAGAAAGAAATTCTGGCGGACGGACCTCTCACAGACCTGACCAAAGTGGCCTCACCAGACACCTCTAAACTGGACGTGGTAGGAGGACTGAACCAACTGGGACAACTGAAAGTAGGGGACAAGGTCACGGTACGGGTCACTGTCAAGGACACCGCAGGGAGACCCGTCTTGAAGGGAGGGCACCACGTGAGGGTGTGGATGGTGGGGAAGGGCACAGTGCCCAGGGCAGCTGCTGTGGACGTGACGGACTTGCGCAATGGAACCTTCGTGGCTTCGGTGCCCGTGTTGTGGCCGGGGCACACCGAGGTGCGAGCGGCAGTGCAGACGTCCAGAGAGTTCAACAGGGTGGCACTGACCCTGATGGACACCATGAAAATGATGAACGGGGTCGTGGGCTCTTTCGTCTCCGGCTCCACAGATCAAGAGGTAGTAAGGAGGGAGGGAGGGATGGTGGGTGCTTGAAGAGAAGGACCAAAGTGTGGTTGTCTGTTTTGGTTTGGTTTGGTTTGGTTTGTAAAGATAATGGTATAGTTTTTTTTGTTTTTTTTTTATAAAGATTATCTGTCTGTCTGTCTGTCTGTCTGTCTGTCTGTCTGTCTGTCTGTCTGTCTGTCTCGTCTGTCCGTCCGTCCGTCCGTCCGTCCTCTCTGTCTGTCTGTCTGTCTGTCTGTTTGTCTATCTATCTATCTATCTATCTATCTATCTATCTATCTATCTATCTATCTATCTATCTATTATCTATCTATCTATCTATCTATCTATCTATCCCTTGGTCCGGCGACCGTGGGGGCACCCCTGAAGACTTGACAACCAGTTTCCCTCCATTCCTCTCTCTCTGTTCTGCCTTTCTCAAATTTCGTTGAGTTCTAGGCCTGTCCATTCGCTGAAGTTGTCCTCCCATCTCTTCCTCGCTCTGCCTCTTTTTCTTCCTCCTTGGACAGTGCCTTGCAGCATTGCTTTCTCTCGTCCCCTCTACTGCAGTTTTTAGGTCGATTCTAGGTCGTAGGTCACTTTGGACGAGCTTTTTGCAAAGTAAACGTGCCTTGGCTGCCCTAGAGACCCACAAGGAAGGTCATCTGAATTAATTAATCACGCAGTGACCTAGATCTGTGTCTTCTGTACCGTGCCTTGTGTAACGAATCTGAAGATGGCCCGGAGTATCTATACTAGAACGAACATGCTCCTCCTTCATTTTTCTCGATTGAATGTGTTTTTCACTCTCGGCGTGGAGCCAAGAAAAAAGCCACATAAGAGACCAAAGTCACAAATCAGTAACAAACGTAAAATGCATCTGTAATCCAATCATCATTATTTCTCGGGATAAAGCACAATGTCGTCGATCAACACAGAAGAGGATTTTTAAAACTGCAACAATACCAGTCTAGCTCCTCTAGCTATTTGCAGACCCCACTCATATGCATCAACTAAGATTAGCTCTCTCTCTCTCTCTCTCTCTCTCTCTCCTCTCTCTCTCTCTCCTTCTCTCTCTCCTCCTCTCCTCTCCTCTCTCTCTCTCTCTCTCTCTCAATTTGTGACTTTTTTCTGTGACTTTTTTTCCTGTGAATTAGTGTTACACGCAGTGGTGTTACTCGCGGTAGTGTTACACTCGTGATAGTCTTACACGCGGCATGGCTATAGCTTTACAGGTATAGCTTGAGAAGATACCACCATTGTGACTTTTTTTCCTGTGACTTTTTTTTCCTGTGACTTTTTTCTGTGACTTTTTTTCCTGTGACTTTTTTTCGGATTACCATAGGTAGGTGGATGAACTGTAGTGGATAGTTTCTTTGACCGCCACTTGATCGGATGACGGTGGTCAGTTTGGACAACCGCAGTGGTTTGGCGGGTGGTCACTGTCACTGTTTTCTGTCACACCGCCCCCCAGTTTGCTCCTCGGCGTTGTATCACTTCATCATACCCTCTTTCCCTCCACATGAAGACTCATCTGGAGGTCTAGAGGTATCGCGCCTGTCTAGAAAGTGAAAAGTTCGGGTCGGTGTGTGCGGTGGTTCGAATCCCGTTTGGGTCCTAAACTTTACCCCTCCCCCCCCCCCCTCCATTAGACCATGAGTGGTGGTCTGGGTGCTAGTCTTTCGGATAAGACGATAAGCCGAGGTCCCTTGTGTCACACATCATTATC
>CM060340.1:37818193-37830693 GCA_030674155.1 Stramonita haemastoma
GTGTGTGTGTGTGTGTGTGTGTGTGTGTGTGTGTGTGTGTGTGTGTGTGTGCGCGCACGCGTGCGCGCGAACTGTATGTGAGTGTGTGGGTGCGTGCGCATACTGGTGCGCACAGGAATATTTGAAAATTTATTCGTATGAGTTTATGACTTTTTATGCTTTTTATATTGTGATGGATGCAAGCTGATATTTGAATACTATTCTTTTTTGAGAAAATAAAGTATTGGAATTTGGAATTTGAATTTGAATTTCCCCAAGTCAAGTTAAGGAATGTCGAGCGTGGCTACCACTTGGATGGGTGGCCGTTTGCGCGCCTTGGCTTCAGTACAGCCCTCACCCCCCCACCCCCCCACCCCAGTTCACCCAGCTGTAAATGGGTACCTGCCCTCTTTAGGGTCAGGGAAGGTAAAGCAATGAGGGAGAGGAAATGGGCACCGCCCTCAACATGCTGGTCCCTAGAGAAGCTGAGGTCTCTGATGCTTCGCTCCCCCACGACCACACAGGTTATGGGACACCTTGACCTTTACCTGTAACTCTGCAGGTCTGCCTGCTGGCCTCAGCCCACATGTTCCCACTTCAGAGCAGCTTCTTTTCTTTTGTGTGCAGGTTAAGTGTGTGCGCGCGCGCCCGCGTGTGTGTGTGTGTGTGTGTGTGTGTGTGCACGCGCGCGCGCGTGCGTGCGTGCATGCGTGGCGTGCGTGGCGCGCGCGCGCGTGTGTGCGTGCGCGTGCGTGCGTGTGTGTGTGTACATTCGAATTTGCTAAAACTATAAGTTGTTATTGAATGCTTGTATGTTGTAAAGGTCGAATGCTAGCGCTTTGATTTGTTTTTACAAGATAAAGCGCTATATAAATTTCATGCATTATCATTATTATTATTATTATTATTATTATTATTATTATTATTATTATTATTATTATTATTATTATTCTTGTTTCCGAAACTCACTGAACACTCACATGAATTATCCGTTACGGGATCTGAAAACAAACACATTTGACCCTCTGCAAGTGTATGATGATATACACATGGTGGGGATATTAAGGCACTGGCAGGTCTGCACGTTCAGTTGACATTTTCATTTGGGGGGGGGGGGGGGGGGGGTTTGGTCCTCGGTTAAAAGTTCTGAGGTTCGTCCACCAATAGTGAGGGTTTTTTTGGGTTTTTTCCTACTGTAGGCAACCCACTTTTTAACCTACCGTGGAGGTAGCCGCGCTACACTCGGACTTCAGGGATATTGCACATCTTGAAAATCTGGGACAATGTGTGGCAGATTCCAAAACAGGGCCATCGGCTGCTAGCATTAAGCGCGGTCCCCTCAAGGCCCGAGAGACGTGGGAGGACCAAGCCCCTAGGGGCTACTGGCAGAACAACATGTGGTGCCCTCAGGGAGACTGCCAGCTGCCCCAGTTGACCCCGAACACGATCCTGCAGTGTCTGCACAACACCACTCTCCTCACCTTAGGGGACTCCAATGCCGCACGGGTGAGTGTCTCTCCCCTTCAAGAGATGTTACATTTCAGGCTTTTTTTGTGTGTTTGTTTGTTTGTATGTTTGTTTGTTTGTTTCGATCATTCAGAGTACTTTAACCAGAGTATTTTTTAATGTAAAAATCTAACCTTTTTTTTTTATCATAGCTTAGCTTGATTTTTTTGTTTCTAATAAGGAAAGTACATTTGCCCTGTTGCATCGTATTAAATTTTCTGAATGCTTCTATTCTTCCTTTTGTTTCTTCCTCTCTACTTGACCTTCCTCAGAAGTCCTTGAGCCTTGAGGGCACTGCTCTGAGTTTCTCAGGCCTTGTCTCTTGGGGCAAGTTGAATCTGGCGGAGCCCATCCCTCTCCAGATACGGGGTGCATGCTGGGTATGTTCGTGCGTAGTGTCGTGAAATGGACTCATTGTCCATAACTGGATTAAGAGACTAAAGTGTCAAAAATTCCTGCGAAAGTATGTTTAAACAGCTTATTATATCGTTTTTCAACACACATAACACCATGACTCATGGAAATAAAAAAAAGATATAATAATAAAGAGACTCTGTCAAGACTGCGAAACGCGAAACGAGTTACTACCTTAACTCTTATCAGGAAACTCTGTTGTTGAACCTGATTGGCACTGACAGAGACAATGGCAGTTGTCAGATATGGACTCAATGCCTTGCCAGGCGCAGTGTGTGTATTGGCACTGACAGAGACAATGGCAGTTGTCAGATCTGGAGTCAATGCCTTGCCAGGCGCAGTGTGTGCACTGGCACTGACAGGGACAATGGCAGTTGTCAGATCTGGACTCAATGCCTTGCCAGGCGCAGTGTGTGGTATTGGCACTGACAGAGATAATGGCAGTTGTCAGATCTGGAGTCAATGCCTTGCCAGGCGCAGTGTGTGCACTGGCACTGACAGGGACAATGGCAGTTGTCAGATCTGGACTCAATGCCTTGCCAGGCGCAGTGTGTGCATTGGCACACTGACAGAGACAATGGCAGTTGTCAGATCTGGAGTCAATGCCTTGCCAGGCGCAGTGTGTGCATTGCTAGCCCACCTAATGATGAAGGAAAGGAGAAGGGTTTTTTTTGTTTTAGCAGGAAATTTCCAGAACCAGGGAAAAATCGTCCTCTCCACTGAGCCTGTCCACTTGGCGATATGAACCATTTTACCGCAATAGCCACTTTACCACAATAGCCACTTTACCACAATAGCCACTTTACACATAATAGCCACTTTACCACAATAGCCACTTTACCACAATAACCACTTTACCACAATAGCCACTTTACCACAATAGCCACTTTACCACAATAAAATAACCACTTTACCACAATAACCACTTTACCACAATAGCCACTTTACCACAACACTTTACCACAATAGCCACTTTACCACAATAACCACTTTACCACAATAGCCACTTTACCACAATAACCACTTTACCACAATATAAGACCACTTTACCACAATAACCACTTTACCACAATAACCACTTTACCACAATAGCCACTTTACCACAATATAATAACCACTTTACCACAATAGCCACTTTACCCAATACCCACTTACCTCAATAGCCACTTTACCACAATAGCCACTTTACCACAATAGCCACTTTACCACATATAATACCACTTTACCACAATACCATTTACCACAATAGCCTTTACACAATAGCCACTTTAAAATAACCACTTTACCACAATATAATAACCACTTTACCACAATAGCCACTTTACCACAATATAATGAACCATTTACCACAATAGCACTTTACCACAATAATGACCATTTTACCACAATAGCCACTTTACCACAATATAATGACCACTTTACCACAATAGCACTTTACCACAATATAATAGACCACTTTAACCACAATACCACTTTACCACAATATAATAACCACTTAACCACAATATCCACTTTACAACAATAGCCACTTTACCACAACATAATAACCACTTTACCACAATAGTCACTTTACCACAATAGCCACTTTACCACAATTGCCACTTTACCACAATAGCCACTTTACCGCAATAGCACTTTACCACAATATAATGACTATTTTACCACAAAGCTACTTTACCACAAAATATAATACCACTTTACCACAATAGCCACTTTACTACAATATATTGACCACTTTACCACAATAGCCACTTTACCACAATTAGTCACTTTACCACAATAGCCACTTTACCGACAATAGCCACTTTACCACAATATAATGACCACTTTACCACAATAACTACTTTACCACGATATAATGACCACTTTACCACAATTGCTACTTTACCACAATATAATGACCACTTTACCACAATAGCCACTTTACCACAATAGCCACTCTACCGCAATACCACACAATATAATAACCACTTT
This sequence comes from Stramonita haemastoma, assembly GCA_030674155.1. NCBI lineage: Eukaryota > Metazoa > Mollusca > Gastropoda > Neogastropoda > Muricidae > Stramonita > Stramonita haemastoma. The sequence continues at coordinate 37,822,067 of CM060340.1, forward strand.
ACCACAAAAGCCACTTTACCACAATAATAACTTTTACCACAATAGCCACTTTACCACAATAGCCACTTTACCACTAATTTAAATAACCACTTTACCACAATATATAACCCTTTACCACAATAGCCACTTTACCACAATTCATAACCACTTTACCACAATAGCCACTTTCCTACAATAGTCACTTTACCACAATAGCCACTTTACCACATATAAAAACCACTTTACCACAATAGCCACTTTACCACAATATGATAACCACTTTACCACAGTAGCCACTTTACCACAATATATGACCACTTTACCGCAATAGCCACTTTACCACATTTAGTAGACACTTTACCGCAATAGCCACTCTATGACTTTAACCACTTTACCACAATAGTCACTTTACCACAATAGTCACTTTACCACAATAGTCACTTTATCACAATAGTCACTTTACCACAATATCCAGTTTTACACAAACTTTACCACAATAGTCACTTTACCACAATAACCACTTTACCACAATAACCACTCTATGACATTAACCACTTTACCACAATAGCCACTTTACACAATAGCCACTTTACCACAATAGCCACTTTACCACAATAACCACTTTACCACAATAGCCACTTTACCACAATAGCCACTTTACCACAATACCACTTTACCACAATAGCCACTTTACCACAATAACCACTTTACCACAATAACCACTCTATGACATTAACCACTTTACCACAATAGTCACTTTACCACAATAGCCACTTTACCACAACAGCCACTTTACCACAATAACCACTTTACCACAATAGCCACTTTACCACAACAACCACTTTACCACAACAATCACTTTACCACAATAGCCACTTTACCACAATAACCACTTTACCACAATAGCCACTTTACTATAATAGCCACTTTACCACAATAATGCCACTTTACCACAATAGCCACTTTACCACAACAACCACTTTACCAAATAGCCACTTTACCACAATAGCCACTTTACCACAATAGCCACTTTACCACAAACAGTCACTTTACCACAATAGCCACTTTACCACAATAACCACTTTACTACAAATAGCCACTTTACCACAATAACCACTTTACCACAATAGCCACTTTACCACAACCAGTTACTTTACCACAATAGCCACTTTACCACAATAACCACTTTACCAAATAACCATTTACCACAATAGCCACTTTACCACAATATATGACCACTTTACCACAATAGCCACTTTACCACAATAGCCACTTTACCACAATAGCCACTTTACCACAATAGCCACTATATCCACTTTACCACAATAGCCACTTTACCACAATAGCCACTATATCCACTTTACCACATAGCCACTTTACCACAATAGCCACTTTACCACAATAGCCACTATATCCACTTTACCACAATAGCCACTTTACCACAATAGCCACTATATCCACTTTACCACAATAGCCACTTTACCACAATAGCCACTATATCCACTTTACCACAATAGCCACTTTACCACAATAGCCACTTTACCACAATAGCCACTTTACCACAATAACCACTTTGCGACACAACATTCCTTTTCTTTCTGTAGCCCCTCAATTGGTTAAAATACAAAAGGTAAAGGTGTCCCGTAACCCAGGCGATGGTAGGGGAGTGAGGTGTCGGAGACCTCAGAGAACTTTTCCTGGGGGTGAAAAATCACAACCCTGTCTTAAATTATGTACCTCTCCATTTTTGTCCCACACCCATATCAGCGCTGTGTGGACGAGCACGCGAACTGTGTGTATGTATGTATGTATGTATGTATGTATGTATGTATGTATGTATGTATGTATGTATGTATGTATGTATGTATGTAGTATGTATGTATGTATGTATGTATGTATGTATGTATGTATGTATGTATGTATGTATGTATGTGATGTATGTGTGTGTGTGTGTGTGTGTGTGTGTTGTGTGTGTGTGTGTGTGTGTGTGTGTGTGTGTGTGTGTGTGTGGTGGGAGAGAGGAGAGAGGAGAGAGAGAGAGAAGAAGAGAGAGAGAGAGAGAGAGAGAGAGACTTTTGAGTGTTTTTTTTTTCTTTGGTTTAAATAGTTTTATTCAGAATTTTGGACAAACATTGTAAACAACAGCATTTAGAAATCACAGCAACAACAAGCTTGTAGCTTATAATGTGCTCAATTTAACAATGAAAATTAACATGAAAACGACTGCCGTTGAGCTGCAATGTGCAAACCAACATCAAAAACAAAAAATCCATCAATTGCAATCTTTGCTAGAAAAAGGAAAAGTAATTCCAAACAAAACAAAAAAGATCTATTTGTAGAAAAAGCACACAAAATTAGTGGAAGAAACAACAACAAACAAACAAACAAACAAACAAAAACATAACAAAAAACAAAAAACAAAACAAACAAAACAAACAAACAAACAAACAAACAAAAAAGACCAACCACCAGCAACGATAACCGGAGAAGGAGAGAGAGTGAGAGACCAACTTATAAAAATACCATCATCAAGGCCAAAAATACTGTCAGTTATGATGATATCAGGTAATAATCTGCATGAATAGTGAAAATTATGGAATAATTCGTGTACTATATCAGATCTTGTTAATTGCTATTTACCTTTCAAAGCTATAGCATGCTTTCTAAACAATCATACAGACATTAGCAGGTAGCAAAGAGAATTACATAAGTGCTTCAAACCTCTACTAAGACTTTTATAATTGGATACCATTATTTGACAAAAATATTATAAAAATCGTTTTGAATCAAATATAAATTGATGGACAACTTCAACAATAAAGATATTTGTTTTCATATTGAGTTCAGGGCTGCCCCTCAAAAGAATTTGCAAATGAACATATTCAGGGGGAAGCAATGCAATTGTGTTGGCACGGATTAAATCAAAATTAAGACAGAACAGAAAATAGTGTTCGGCTGTCTCCTGTGCACTACCACAAGCACATAATGGATCATTTTCTACATGACGATGAAACATATCATATTTTAGGTCACTTATTCCAAGTCGAAGTCGACAATGCAGTATTTGTTCTTTTCTTTTACCATGATAAAAATACAAAGGTACAATAGGATCATTCATAGATAAATATCGTTTGAATTGACTTAAGGAATTACTATTTTTAATAGAATCTGGAAGAGAGTTCCACAGTAAAGTAGTTGACGGAATAAAGGATTTTTTATATATTTCTGTGTTACACCTTGGTAAGCTACGTTCATAAGGCCTTTTTTTTTCTTTCTGTTTTTGTTGTTAGTATTGTTGCTTGTATTTTCTATAGGCGTATTTTATTTTCAAGGCTGTTGAAATCATGTTAGTTAATTAATGTTGGTGAAATTTTTTTTCTGCTTTTTTTTTTTTTGGGGGGGGGGGGGTTGGTTTTGTTTTTGTTTTTTTCTTTAGATAAATGGCTTGATGGGAAAAAAAAGCAAATCAGTGCTTATTCAATGTACCATCTTGAAATATAAATTTGATTTGATTTGATTGACACTAGGTCAGCCTGGCCTTGTTAGGCAGGCGCATAATTAACGTCAGCATAACACAGGCTTTCTTATTGGTTCCTGTAACAGGACAACTTTAACTGCTGTCTGAGCGTTCATCGACAATGAAAAATTTGTCTCTCCATTATTATTGGGTTTTTTTTATCCCAGGTGATGAAAGTGGTACAAAGGCTGGGCACTGTGCCCCAAACAGCCTGACCCTCAGGCGTGGTACCACCTAGACCACCGATCCACTCTGTTATTGTTGTGTTGTTTTCTTCAGGTGATGAAAGTGCTACAAGGCAGGGTAAAGTGCCCCAAACAGCTGACCCTCAGGCGTGGTACCACCTAGACCACCGATCCACTCTGTTATTGTTGTGTTGTTTTCTTCAGGTGATGAGAGTGCTACAAAGCAGGGTAAAGTGCCCCAAACAGCCTGACCCTCAAGCGTGGTACCACCCCAACCATCTGCATGTGCCCATCATCCTCACTGCCAGAGACAGAACGTCTGGCTGAGCTGGTACCCCCCAGCCTACCCCTTCTTCACAGGCTTCGGAAATGAGCTCGGCCTCTTGAAGAACCTCCCCTCCACGGGGAAATACGTCATCGTCATCCACCTCTTCACACTTCTTGCAAACCCATACCTACGTCTACGCCCAACACGTCAGAGACGCCGCGCGTGCCGTGCGGGACCTTTTAAAGCGCAATCCTCAAGTGAAGGTCTTTGTGCGAGGACCTCATGCCCTAGGGGGACGAACTTCGTCTTGTTCTCGGATTTTCAGTCGGAGCGCTGTCTGCGAGTTCTGAAGCAGGAGTTCCAGGATTTGAGGGATAGCGTGGTGTTCCTGAATGCTTTAGACATGACGGTGGCTAGTGAGAACTGTCCTATTCATCCCAACGACAACGCGGTGGTAGGGTTGTTGGGCGTTATGTTCCAACATATTTGTCCACAACAGTTTAAATCCAGGTAGCGTCATATTGTAATAAAAAAAATTAAAAAACAGGTATGCCAACATGTTCACGTTCGCATCTAGGTGTGCGACATGCAGTAGCACTAAGACAGACACAGACACAGACAGACGGACAGACAGACACACACACACACGCACGCACGCACGCACGCACGCACGCACGACACCACACACACAACACACACACACACACACACACACACACACACACACACACACACACACACACCATGTGCCATTGAATTTCCTTTCATTTTAAAGGTATTCTTGAAGAAAACAATTTACAAAACACCATCTTTGACTTGCCCACAAACTCTCTCTTCTCTCTCTCTCTCTCTCTCTCTCTCTCTCTCTCTCTCTCTCTCCTCTCTCTCTCTCTCTCTCTCCTCTCTCTCTCTCTCCACCTCTCCTCTCTCTCTCTCTCCTCTCTCTCTCTCTCCCTGCTCTCCTCCCCTCTCTCCTCTCTCTCTCTCTCTCTCTCTCTCCTCTCTCTCTCTCTCCTCTCCTCTCTCTCTCTCTCTTCCTCCTCTCTCTCTCTCTCTCTCTCTCCTTACAGCAGATGGATTCCTTTTGTGTTCCGTTACATGACGATTAAAATTAGGCATATATTTCCTTTAGAATGAAGTTTATTGATGACATGAGCGCGAAATTGTGTGTGTGTGTGTGTGTGGTGTGGGTGTAGATAATTGTCTTTATTTTTCGTCTCCCCTTGTATTAAAATATTATGATTTGTATGATTTTTTTGTTGATCGGTTGTACCTCAATTTTTAGATGTTTTGTTCTTGTTTTTTTCTGTTTAACTTTGTTGTTTGTTTTTGTTTCTTCTCTTTTTATATGAAGTATAAATGTAAAAGAAAAGACAATATTGTAACCTGATATAATTGTTTGACTTTGATCATTCTTTTTTTTTCTATGACTAAAAAAACAAAAAAAAACTCAAGTACATGTGCGCGTGTGGATATATGCTTATATAAGTGTGAGTAAGTGTGTGTGTGTGTGTGTGTGTGTGTGTGTGTGTGGTGTGTGTGTGTGTGTGTGTGTGTGCGTGCATGCTGCGTGATTGCGTGTGGTTGCGTGTGGTGTGTGTGTGTGTGTGTGTGTGTGTGTGTGTGTGTGTGTGTGTGTGTGTGTGTGTGTGTGTGTGTGTGTGAAGCCTACGTGAAGGAGTGAGTTTTACAGTGTATTATTATCATACTATTATCCCTATTGTTGATATTATTCTTTTTATTATTATAATCATTGTATCATCTTTAGTTCCTTTTGAGTTCATTTTGTTGTTATGAGTTGTAACAGTGTTGTAGCTAAATATTTTTGGGTGATTTTTCTTGATTGTTCAGTTGTTTATTTCATTATGTTCTCTTGTTTGCTCTTTATCTATTAACGCTTTTCTTTTTCTTCAATAATCAAAAGCATTTTATTGTGACTTCTGATTTTCGTCTTCTGAATGAGTGCATTTTTATTACCTTATTGAATATAGTGTCCTTATTTTTTTATGTTGTTTGGTACTGCGTATAGTTTTACTGTTTAGTGTCTTTTTATGATGATGTTAACCCTGAAAAGGGCGGGGACTGGATGTAAAAAGCACACGAGTGCTTATCTATTATCCTCGAATAAAAGAATTTGCCTTGCCTTGCCTTGCCTTGCCTTGCCTTGCCTTGCCTTGTCTTGCCTTGCCTTGCCTTGCCTTGCCTTCCTTCTCTCTCTCTCCCTCTCTTCTCTCTCCTCTCTCTCCTCCTCTCTCTCTCTCTCTCTCTCTCTCTTCTCCTCTCTCTCTCTCTCTCTCTCTCTCTCTCTCTCTCTGTCTCCTCAATGATCTCCTAACTTCTCCTCTTAATAGTGTTTATAATTTTACAGATCCAGAAGAAGCCTTGACCTTCCAGCTGGAAACATTCACGTCTGTCTATGATGAACACGCTCCTTTAAAACCAACAGAGTAAAGCATAAGGTACCGCCTGAATGGTTAACAAAGGAAATTAGGACTGAAGCACGTCATCGAGATAACCTACTAAAAGCAGGAAAATTTGATGACTACAAAGTGCAAAGGAACAAAGCTAATTCATTAAAGCGAGCAAGTAAACAAAAGTACTTTCAAAATCTTACTTCATCGAAACAAACTTCGAAATCAATGTGGAAAGCTATCAATCAGCTAACCAACAATTCATCATCAATTCCCACTATTCAGAACATTTCTCCTGATCACCTAAATACTTATTTTACAACCATAACCGACTCATTGATAAAACAAAATAATGTTGAACAAAGTTCTCTAGAAAAACTGAACGCGTTTGTAGATCCAAATATCAATTCAAACATGAATATACCACCACTGAACATAGCAGAAGTTTATCAGACCCTCCTACGATTAAAACAAACTAGCAGTCGAGGTCCAGATGGTCTGGTTGAATAAATTATCAAAATCGCAGCTCCAATTATAGCTGAAACACTCACTTATATCTATAACTTGTGTATTACAAAATGGCCAAAATAGTTCCTTTTTATAAATCTGGTGACTCTTCAAACCCATGTAACTATAGGCCAATATATATGCAATATCAATTTTATCAATTATATCCAAACCACTAGAAAAACATATACACAAATATCCTAGCCAACATTTAGAACTTTACAGTCTTTTGATTGATAAATAGTCAGGATTTAGGAAAAATCATTCATGCCACACGGCTTCTACTAGCATTGTAGATACATGGCCCAACAATATGAATAATAACAAATTTTGTGGAGCCCTCTTTGTAGACTTTGCCAAAGCCTTTGATGTCATCAATCATGAACTTCTATGGAGAAAACTATCGCTATATGGAATATCTGATAACAGTATGATGCTAATTAGATCATTCCTGCATAACAGACAACAATAGGTTTTGATCAATACCACAAAACCAAGACACTACCTGTAAAATATGGAATACCACAAGGGTCTGTTTTATGCCCACTATATATATATATATAATATATAATATATAATATATATATATATATATATATATATATATATATATATATATAATATATATATATGTGTGTGTGTGTGTGTGTGTGTGTGTGTGTGTGTGTGTGTGTGTGTGTGTGTGTGTGTGTGTGTTAATGACCTTCCACTCTACATCAAAGAATCGTGTGAACTTTTTTGTGACGACACTACAATGCATACTAGTCACACCAGCCTTAACAAAATATCTACTTCATTACAAGATAGGGTTGATGCTTTGAGCAAATGGTGCGATTATAATGTCACTTAACCCCTACAAGACCAAAGTCATGCTTATTACAAGACAAAAAAGTCAAAACATGACAACTAGACTTCCACCTATATAAATCAACAATGAAACTATGGAGGATCTAGGAAGTTGATAACCATAAACTTCTAGGTGTAATGATTGATAACAACCTTTCATGGATGACGCACATAAATAAATTATGTAAAACAGTTTCCAAACAAGTGTACAAACTACGCAAAATCAAACACTTCATCAACATACATGCCAGAAAAGTATTCTTACATGCTTACATTTTATCTTCCATTAATTACTGTTCTACACTTTTTGATACAACCAGTGCCAATGTTCTAAAACCTCTTAACAGCATGTGCAAACGAGCGCTCAAAGCAGTTCTCTTAAAATCGTCTACCTTAACTTCAACAGACTATGAAAAACTTGAGGTTCTTCCATTAAAAGATATGCTCACCATAAATAAAGGAATATTTATGCTTATAATTATCACAGGATATGCTCCACAAGCCCTCCAATCTAAATTCCATATAATGTCCCGATATCCTACCAAAATTCAACAACCAATAACTAGAATTGACTCCTAAACCTTTTGATCTATGACAAGTTGAAGAAACCTGTTTCTACAGACATGTTTTACAACCTGAATTGTTTAAATTCACACAGAGAGACCTTCATAAATGTATCCAGCAAGTTTTTATTCTTAAAAAAAAAAACCATGAGTTTGGGCAGATCTGTAGCAGTTGACCAATGAGTTGGAGTCTCTGGAATTCTAGCACACAACCCATCGTTAAGTAACGCTAAAGACGAATCCACAATATTTTCAACAAGCCTGTTAATTATCACATAATCAATACAAACACTTTCCCAAAATGGTGAATGGCTGTTAAAATCACTACCTATTAACCATTTTCTTTGGTGG
>CM060340.1:37848193-37855693 GCA_030674155.1 Stramonita haemastoma
ATTTTCAGCAGACACCACAGTTACTGTCTGAAAAGTATGATGGTAATCTACAATGTCTGTAGATTCCCTTAGCATTTGATGTATAAGGAATGTGTTAATTGTATCTGATCTTTCTTTCTAGAGCTTTGTTATGGGAAACGAAAGAACTCGTCCTTAGGCATTTTCCTTGGTCGCAAAGGATGAAACGAGTGATCGGTGTCAACTTGCAGACAATCAGTGTTAAATTTGGAAGCGATGGCAGTTACACTTATTAGCATAGCTTTGGGTACACATCACATCACATCACAGACGGATTACTGTCTTTTTCATCAGAATACAGAGAAGATGAATCACCGATGAAAATCAATAATCGTCAGTGGGGTCTACATTCTGAATCAGACAGTGAAGAACGTTATTAGGAGAAAAAATAATGATGTATCTTTATTTTCTACGAATCTGCTGTTGAATGATGGATAATATGGAACAATGAAGATCAGAAAGTGTGCGTGTACACGTGTGTGTGTGTGTGTGTGTGTGTGTGTGTGTGTGTGTGTGTGTGTGTGTGTGTGTGTATACAGTGGCGATGTGTGTGCACGTGGGTGTGGGTGTGTTCCATGGTCAGTCAAACTAATACAGACATCACAATCTGAAATATTAGGGGGGAAATAATTATGTATAATATATATCTTTCTTTATTTATTTATTTTTAGGAATTTGCTGTTGAATGATGGAGAATAATATGCAACAATGAACTTTTATAAAGATCACAAAGGTGTGTTCACTGTGTCAGTGTGTGTGTGTGTGTGTGGGGGGGGTGCCTGTGTGTGTGTGTGTGTGTGTGTATGCGGTGTGTGTGTATGGTGCGTGTGCTGTGTGGCGTGTAGTGTGTGTTGTGTGGTGTGTGGTGTCACTGTGTGTGGTGTGTGTGTGTGTGTGTGGTGACTGTGTGACTGTGTGTGTGTGTGTGTGTGTGTGCGCCACTGTGTGTGACTGTGTGTGAGTGTATTTGTATTTGGTGTGTGTGTGTCACTGTCACTCTGTGTGTGTGTGTGTGTCTGTGTGTGTGTGTCTGTGCGTGTGTGTGTGCGTATGTGTGTGTGTGTGTGTGTGGGCTGTGTCTGTCACTGTGTGTCACTGTGTGTGTGTATGTATGTGTGACTGTATATATGTGTGTGTGTGTGTGTGTGTTGTGTGTGTGTGTATGTGTAAACTAATAAAGACTACATAGAAAAAAAATTCATATTTATAAAACGTTTACTGGTTTTTTTTTTTTATTATGCCCTCTTAGTTGGGGCCCCATAGTCATATTGTCAAAATCCATTTAAAGAATGGTTTTGATTCATGACCAAGTCACAACTGATTAAGGATAGAAAATACAGAGAAAACTACATTGTGTAATAACACGTAGATCTATATGTTACGTATGCTTATAAAGTACGATGCACACCCTTGAGTCTCATTCTCAATAATGAATGATGTATTGATGGAGTTTGAGGATTGTGGGTTGATTATCTTAGGTTAGCTGTAATGGAGTAAAGGAAAACTTTCCAGAGCTCTAATTAAATATCATGTGTGTGGTTTTTGGTGAGTGAGTGTGTACATAGCATTTGTGTGTGTGTGCATACTGCATGCGTATGTGCATGCATGTGTCTGGTTATATTTAACTTAAGATGTGGTGTGTGTGTGTGTGTGTGTGTGTGTGTGTGTGTGTGTGTGTGTGTGTGTGTGTAGAGTGAAATAATCTTTCGAGAACCAAAAATATGATGAATATCAATGACAGATAAATTTATAGAGAATTTATAAAAAGTCATTAAAAAAAAAGATGAGAACATCAATACACCACTGGCATCAAGTTCAACATTTTGCACACACATTGTGACATTAGAAACCTGTTCGCCATTAGCTGATTAGGAAGAGTAGGCTATTGTGCGCCAATAGGGACATAAGACAGAAAGACAAAACAAAAAAATGCATCATGTAAACAGGTGTCATGTTTAGACACCATCTCTCATGTTGGAATGTGACCACCTAAATGGTGGGGGAAGAGGGGGGGGGCGGGGGGGCGGGCAGGCAAATGCCAGTGGTCGCATACACAAAAATCTCACCATTGGTAAACCTTGAAGCTCTAGCCGAGGAACACACACACACACACACACACACACACACACACACACACACACACACACACACACACACACACACACACAAGTATGACAGCTCAAAAACTTTTTTTTTTTATAGTACTTAATTTGTAAACTATGCTCTGAAGCGTCTTATCTCGTTGGAGACTGCCATCTTTTTTTTTTTTTCTAGACTGCCAATTGTTACACCCCCCCCCCCCCCCCAACCCCCCCTCCAAAAAAAAAAAGGTTATAAAAGGACATGATCTGTCATCAGGATAAAGTGATGTAAAAATGGTACTAGTACTACTACTAGCTTACTAACAGTAACACTACTGACAAGTACTGTACAACTTAATTTAAACACACTCACAAAATGTTGAGAATAATGTAAGACATCTAGACCAAGCACACTATCAATCAACTGTAATGATTACACATTATATTGATGCTTTACCTTAGTTATAACTTATTCTTACACTGTTACAGTTACTGAGTTAGTATTAATACTGAGCCCATTTTGCAAACACACAGCTTCATAAACTGTGTTTCCCGTAACTGAGTTTTGTGAATGGACATTTATGATCTATAGAATTACTACTAGAAGTTGTTTGACAATTTTGTGATTCTGTCACTGTGATTGTAACATGAAACATAAAAATTTATCATTTGGAGAATTACAACAGCTCAGCACCTTATAACAATAATTAGTGTTACAGTTACCGAGTTAATACAGTTAATTACCCTTAGACTAGCCTTAGTACAACTTTTATGTCTTACTATTTACTGTTTTCTTATGTTCTATCTGCAGGAGAGTCGAGGACAGTTATTGTATTGGCAAGTCTGTCCAATCCCGGAATCGCTCAATGAACAAGATTGATACCACTGCTGTCAGCCAGGGACTTCAACTCAATCCCTGCTATCCACCTGAGGTGGATCAGCTTGCAGTGTGCATCATCATTTAGAAAGAAAAGGTGTGTGTACATCATGTGAAAAGCTCCCCTCCCTCCTCCCCCCCCCCCCAAAAAAAAAAAAAAAACCCAGCAAAAAACCACCTACATTAGTATCATGTACTTGGGTTGAGGAACATTTTGTTTTAGTAGTAAGTAGCTGATGGGATGTGGAACAGTCTGTTTTACTTTTAGCTGTAGCTGATAATAGAATAGGTTTTGTTGCCTCTGAAATTTCTGATCTCAGAATGGGTGTCACTCTCATGATGAAAGAATTTTTTTTTTTTTTTAAAGTAGAAAATCTGTAAACTTAAAGAAACTTTTCATGATAAACTGTATACATGTACAACAATACATTTTTGGGTCATCAGAGACTGCCTTCTGCAGGAAAGCTTGAAACTGTTGCTGTGTAAATAGTCTCCCCCACTTTTGTTTTTGTTTATGCATTTTTTAACGAAATAATGTTTCACTTTTTATTTATTTTATATTATTATTATTATTATTATTATTATTATTTATTATTATTATTATTATATTATTATTATTATTATTATTTTTTTATTTTTATTTTTATTTTTTTTACTTCTCAGATTCTGTCTCTGTCCTTTTCCCCTTTTCTTTCTTTTTTGCCTGCTTTTTGCTGTCTCAATCCATTCACATGCTCTGTTTCTTGACCAAGCTTTGATTCCATGATGTTTAGTTTTTTGTTGTTGTTTTTTTTTCTTTTTAATTCTCTGCTGTCTGTGATGATGTGTTTTATCTTTTTCATTGTGGCTGCTTAGTGATAAGATTCTACACACTAGAATGGTCAAAGGATGTTTATTTCACACTATTGCAGTGGTAATTGCTGATATAGCCTTTGACACTTTTTTTCTTTTTTAAAAACTTTGATGGGTGACACAAGTAATCATTTTTAATGTTTATTGTAATGCTGGGATGGTAAGCTAAGTGGTATGGTTGGCATCTTCTGTATGGTGTGGTATTCTCTCACTCACTCACTCAGTCCCATGTCCCAAAGGACGTAGGGGGACATGAGAGAAGACGCAACGGAGATCTTTTTCCATGCTTCACGATCCTGTGTGGCTAGTAGGAGGCGTTGCAGGGGTTGGGCAGTCCAGTCTTTGATGTTGTCAACCCATGATTTCTTTTGGCGGCCTCTTCTTCTCTTGCCCTCGACTGTTCCTTGCAAGATGGTTTTTGCTAGGGTGTTGTGTCTTGTGGTGTGACCAAACCACCAGGGTTCGCGCTAGGATTTTTAAAAACCGGTACTGCGAGTTGCCATTTCAGAGATATCTTGACCAACTCCCCCAAAATCGGTCCCCAGAAAATAAAATCCGGTACGTACTGTGAACAAAACAAAACTATTCAGTGAGGGGGTGGGGGAGGGGGGGATTGTTTGGCAGCAAAACTAAATCTAAATTGAATGCAAATCTCTCAGACTTTGACTGCCGTGCTGCTGCCACTCGCTTCTTGGGCACGAAGCCACGCAGGAAATAGGATTTTTTTCTAGCGCCTGTGTCACTGTCTCAGTCTGTTGTTTTGCATGGCATCAATCATGAGACTTAGATTCTTCTTTCTTGTTTCTATGCTTAGCCCTCATCTAGATCTTTCGTTCAATTAAGATTTAGTTATCGACTCTTCTCTCTCAAAGCAACGTGCAAATTCATAGTCAAAGACCGTCCGCTTTTGCTTTTCGTAAGAGCAGGCCATCGTGTGCCAGTGGGAACAGATGACATTTACAAAACTGCATACACATGGGGACTGGATGTAAAAAAAAAGTACAGGAGTGCTTATTCCATTATCCTCGATATAAAAGATTAAAAGAATAAAGAATAAATAAATCTAGGCCCCATTTACTCATTGTGAATGGAAGTTACTGTCATGCTGAGAAGAGCGCGAAGCTCTATTCTTTCACAGTAAAGCTTGCTGTTCTGCATGCTAGGCTAATCATGCTGGCGCCAAAGTGTTCGTCGGAAGGGGTGGTAGGAATGGATAGGTGTGTAAGCACAGTACAGGCACATGACAGATTATCAGAAAATGTTACTTCAGACTTTTTTTTGAGACGGAAATCTAATCGGTCACAGGCAAACAGAATCGGTACGTGGTACCGGCTGCTTCGAAAATTTTCGGTATTCCCTGTTTACAATCGGTAAAATACCGACAATTACCGGTTATCACGAACCCTGAACCACATCAGCTTTCTCCTCTTTATGGTGGAGAGCAAAGGCTCTTGGGGGCCCACACGCTTTTTGATTTCTTCTTTCACATAGTTATTGGTCTTGTGTTCTTTGTATGATATTTTGAGGAGTCTTCTGTGGCACTTGTTCTCGAATGCTTGGATTCTTCTCTCTAATTCTGCTGTCAGAGTCCATGATTCACAGCCATATAGGAGGATAGATATCACGAGGGATTTGTAGAGGTAGTATTTGGTGCAGAAGCTGATGTTGTTGCTTCTGATGATCCTCTGGAGTCTGACTAGAGCAGATGTTGCTGTTGCAATGCGAGCTTTCACCTCATTGTTTGATGTGCCATCTTTTGTTAGGATGGAGCCTAAGTATTTGAATTGGCTCACCTCTTCCAATATTTCTCCATTCATCTTTATTTCCGTGCTGTCATTACTCGCGCTGTTGACCATGATCTTCGATTTCTCTGTACTGACCTCCATGCCGTATGCGCTCGCTCGATCTGTTAGACTGTCTGTGAGGATTTGCAGTTCTTGTTTGCTGCTGCCCATGAGGTCAATGTCATCTGCAAATCTGAGGTTGCAAAGGGGTCTTCCACCAATGGAGATGGAAGTGTGGTGGTTTTGCAGTGTCTCTGTCATGATGTTTTCAAGGAAGAGGTTGAAGAGTACAGGTGAGAGAAGGCAGCCCTGGCGGACTCCAACCGTGGTCTTGAAGAACTCGCCCACGTGATTGTTCATGAAAACTGCACTTCTTGCATTCTCGTACAGAGCCTTGATGACTTCAATCAGGCAGTTGTCAATGTTGAAGTGCCTGAGTACTTGCCAGAGGCCGTCATGCCATACCCTGTCAAAGGCCTTTTTGAAGTCTATAAAATTGTGGTACAAGTCTTTTTGGTGTTGGAGATGCTTCTCTATCAGAATTCTCAGGTTGAAAATTTGTTCCATTGTGCTGCGTTTTGGTCTAAAGCCCGCTTGTTCTTCTGCCAGGAGTTTTTTTTGCTTGGTTTTTCAGTCTGTTGAGGACTACCTGCAGCATGATCTTGCTAGGGTGGCTTATGAGACTGATGGTTCTGTAGTTCTGACATTGCTTGAGGTTTCCTTTCTTTGGCAGGGGTATTACAAGAGACTGTGTCCATTCTTTTGGCCATTCTTTGTTTGGTATTATTTGTTGTAAAAAAACCCACACCGAAACCCTCTCTTTTTTGAAAAAAGGAAAATGAAAGGAGAAATCAAGACAGATAAAAAGATAGCAAGCCTTTTGTTGTTATTGTTGAGCCAGTGTTGCAAAACTGTAGTTTATTTCTCACTACAGCTTAAATCAAGGAAGATTAAGTAGCACAAATAAATTCATAGTAGATTTTGTAAACTGATACTAATGAGTAATGTGAATTAATGGCAGTGTGAAGTGGGATAAAAAGAAACAAAAGTGTAATTTTAAATACTAATAATACTCAATAGTGAGATAGTTTTTACTTAGAAATTTGTGATAACTTTTTCCTAGTATTTAGAGATATTAGACGATAAACTGACTCCTATGACTCATCAGGGATTTTTTTTTTAACATTTGGTGATTGCCTTTGTTGCAGTGTCAATTTGCTGAACATTACTTCCTATATAGTGAACTGGATTGTATAAAAATTTGTAAATAATTGCAATATTGCTCTTAATAGGGTATCAACTCAACCCCAATAAGTCACTTAGCACCTGACCCACTTTTCCGCTAGCAGTCATTTAAGGCAGGTGGGGATCAGGTTGTTGATTTTTAGATTTTGATTGATCATAAAACCACACCCATTAAGGTATTATTCTATCTTGTAATGCAATGTAAAGGCATAATTTTGTTTCCTTTTGCTTTCAGATGTGTTTTAAAAATACCCAAGCCATCATTTCTGACCATCCAATATGATGCGAAACTTACCTGTTTCTCATTTTGTCACGTCCTGCAGTGTATCATTTCAATTTGTAATTTAACTTTTCATAGAATAGTCTGGTTTTCAATCTGTATTTTGTATTGAATAGCATTTTCATTGCAGATGAATAACATGTCAATAAGTAAAAATTGACCTCTGGAGCAATGCGACTCCTGTGATGGAGCCTCACAAGTCCATTCAAATTTTTATTTCAAGAACCCCCCCTAAGGTACACATACGTGGTTGGTGTTGCTTTTGAGATTACAGAATTTCCGGTTTTTGGGGGTTATCTGTGTCAGCGGTGACTTTTTTTCTGCTTGCTTTTTAATTTTTTTTTTTTTTATATGATAAATTAA
>CM060340.1:37860693-37873193 GCA_030674155.1 Stramonita haemastoma
TGACAGTAAGGGTCATTGCTGCTGTGCAGTTGATGTTCACACTGACAGTAAGGGTCATTGCTGCTGTGCAGTTGATGTTCACACTGACAGTAAGTAAGGGTCATTGCTGCTGTGCAGTTGATGTTCACACTGACAGTAAGGGTCATTGCTGCTGTGCAGTTGATTCACACTGACAGTAAGGGTCATTGCAGATGTGCAGTTGATGTTCACACTGACAGTAAGGGTCATTGCAGATGTGCAGTTGATGTTCACACTGACAGTAAGGGTCATTGCTGCTGTGCAGTTGATGTTCACACTGACAGTAAGTAAGGGTCATTGCTGCTGTGCAGTTGATGTTCACACTGACAGTAAGGGTCATTGCTGCTGTGCAGTTGATTCACACTGACAGTAAGGGTCATTGCAGATGTGCAGTTGATGTTCACACTGACAGTAAGGGTCATTGCAGATGTGCAGTTGATGTTCACACTGACAGTAAGGGTCATTGCAGATGTGCAGTTGATGTTCACACTGACAGTAAGGGTCATTGCTGATGTGCAGTTCACAAGAAGCCCCTGAAGGAGGTGGAGATCTCGGCCATCTGCCAGGGGGCTCTGGAGGGCCTGGTGTACCTGCACGACATGGGCAAGATCCACAGAGACGTCAAGGCCGGCAACATCCTGCTGACAGAGGACGGCACCGTCAAACTGGGTCTGTCGGCTTGCCTGGCTTGCTTGTTTGCTTGTTTGCTTGTTTGTTTGCTTGTTTGTTTGTTTGTTTGGGTTGTTTTGGCTCTGTGTGGTGTGTGGGTGTGTGTTTGTGGGTGTGTTGTGAGTGTGGGTGTGGGTGTTGGTGTGTGGGTGTATCTGTGTGTGCATGTGTGTGTTTATTTATTTATTTGTTTATTTATATATTCTTTTATATCGAGGATAATGGAATAAGCACTCGTGTACTTTTTTTACATCAAGTCCCCATGTGCATGCAGTTTTTGTAAATGTCATCTGTTCCCACCGGCACACAATGGCCTACTCTTTTGAAAAACAGAACAGGATTTAATGTGTGCACAAGATGTTCTTGATGTGTGTGTGTGTGTGTGTGTGTGTGTGTGTGTGTGTGTGTGTGTGTGTGTGATGTGAGAGAGTGTATCCGTGAGTGTGTGTGTGTGTGTGTGTATGTGTGTGTGTGTGTGTATGTATCTCTGTGTGTTTGTGTGAGTGTGTGTATCTGTGTGTGTGTGCGCGCGTGCGTGCGTGTGTGCATGCGTACGTGCGTGTGTGTGTGCATGCATGCGCGCTTGTTAGTTTGGATGTGAATGGGTAGGTGGATAGGTGGTGTTTAGGAGAGTGGGATATGTTGGTGTATGTGTAGATCATAGAAATCTCATGTATCGGCATGTTTAAGTGAACTGCTTAATGTGCTCAGTTGGTACTTCAACATTAGCCATGTTTGTTCTTAGTTATTAAAAGTTTGAAAATTTAAACACCCTGGATTGTTTTTTCTCGGTTGTTTTGAAGAGAGGGGTGTGTCTAGACTGTTGTAGGCACAGAGGTTACAGCTTCAGAGAATTTTTTCTTTCCCAATGCCTCCTGTTATCATTGTAGTTGTTGACATTATTGATGAGCACTTTAGTCAGGTGATGGTGATAAGCATTCCACTGAGTGCATGGGGCAGAATAAATGGGTGATAAGCATTCAGTGCATGGAGCAGAATAAAAGGGTGATAAGCATTCAGTGCATGGAGCAGAATAAATGGGTGATAAGCGTTGCATGGAGCAGAATAAATGGGTGATAAGCGTTGCATGGAGCAGAATAAATGGGTGATAAGCATTGCATGGAGCAGAACAAATGGGTGATAAGCATTGCATGGAGCAGAATAAATGGGTGATAAGCATTGCATGGAGCAGAATAAATGGGTGATAAGCGTTGCATGGAGCAGAACAAATGGGTGATAAGCATTGCATGGAGCAGAATAAATGGGTGATAAGCGTTGCATGGAGCAGAACAAACCTCTTTGCTTTTACAAGTCTGCTTATAATGGCACCCGAGATGAACCACTTGATTGCCGAGAGGGAGAGATTAGTGTACACTTGGTCGAAATATATCGGTGTGTGTTGCTATTGTGAACTTCTCAAGGAATGCCATTGAACAGTATATTTTCTGTGCTTAGTAAATTTACATCTGTGAGATCTGTGCTTATGCTTGTCCGCTCCACAGAAAGAGAGGAAAGGAAACTTTGTCACTGATAAACTGCTGTGTCCATGTTTCCAGCGGACTTTGGCTCAGCCTCACTGATCTGTCCCGCCAATTCCTTTGTGGGCACGCCCTATTGGATGGCCCCTGAGGTGATTCTGGCCATGGATGAAGGGCAGTACGATGGCAAGTCAGACATCTGGTCCTTAGGAATCACCTGTATAGAACTGGGTGAGACTTTCCCTGTCGTGACACGTGTACGTGTGTGTGTGTGTGTGTGTGTGTGAGTTTGTGTGTGTGTGTGTGTGTGTGTGAGAGTTTGTGTGTGTGTGTTTGTGTGTGTGTGTGTGATGTGTGAGTTTGTGTGTGTGTGTGTGTGTGTGTGTGTGTGTGTGTGTGTGTGTGTGTGTGTGTGTGTGTGTGTGTGTGTGTGTGTGTGTGTGTGTGAGAGAGAGAGAGAGAGAGAGAGAGAGAGAGAGAGAGAGAGAGAGAGAGAGAGAGAGAGAGAGAAATTATTGCAGTTTACATCTCTACAGAAGTGGATGAATGATTCCATGTGTGACGTAGACTTGTGTATGAATGATGAGTAATGCAGCAGTTCTTAACCCTAGTAGCGCTGAGATAACGGCAGCGGTACTAGGTGCTGCTGGCTGAATTAACAGCAGCCATTGTTGATTTGCAGTAGGGTGGGGTCAAACAACTCTTGATATTGATATGTAAAACTAAACTAAGTGTGTAAAGTTGTAAATCACTGGAAAGCTTAGATAACAAGCTTTTAAAAGAGTGAAATTTTATAGCAGCATGTAGTGTTTATGATAATGTAAAAAATAAATAAAGTTTAAAAACTGCGCGTGCACTACCAATCACTGTTGCGATGTCGGTGACCCAGATTGATTTTAACACGATATGCAATGTTGTTGCGGTGCAAAAATGTCATGATTCGATAAATACTGTCTCTTGACATAAGTTTTGAAAAATTAAAGAGCTTCCGTGGCTTTATCGGTCGTCAAATACTCGGAAAAGTCCAGCGAAATGATCGACGCGATCGCGATCGTCATGGCGGTGAACACTTATTTCGTGCGAACTGGCAGCGTTCTATGACGAAAATACGACAATCACTTGATTTCGTGTGATGCAAAGTACTCGACAGCATATAGAAATGACTTAAAAACAGTTATTTCGAAGCCGTGTTGCGTTAAAATAAAGTAAAACAATGTATGACATCGAAATCGCCTGGTAGCTATGAAGTGCTTTGGACAAAACTTGGCACCGCTCGATTCAGTCCGATCACGATCAATTTTTCCGAAGTTTTTCAAAAATATTTCACAATCCTTACCTTATCGTCTCTATTATTGTTTAATTCAACCAAATCCAGCCTCTAAAACTCCTCATCGCCGTCAATATTGTCAAAAAACTCGAAAAATACTTCGAGTGATACGAGCGCAAACACTTTGCCGCCATTTTGTTTTCAGGCAATCGACGTTCGTCCAAAAAAAACCCCAAAAAAACACCTCTAAACCAATCAGAATCCTCGTTGCTTGCGACTGCGGACGACCTTCACCCATTTCTGCAGCCCTACAATGGCCTTCACGTTCATTGGATGACCTTTGAAAGCGAAAGAAAGCCTTCAATTACGATCACCGACGTCATCCTGGAATATTCCGGGAGCCGCCAGAAATGCTGCACTACGTCATTCCAGAGTATTCCGGGAACAGCGCTACTAGGGTTAAAATTTACCTGAATGAAACTGGATGAAAAACTATCGCAGATTTCTGTGTGTGTGTGTGTGTGGGGGTGCGTGCGTGCGTGCGTGCGTGAGTGCGTGTGTTTTGGTGAGGAGCAGTATAATAATAATGCTGTATATTATCAGTGTTTTGTTTTGTGTGACTCAGTGTATAACAATCATACTTGTGTGGATGGAGGGCAGAATGATGTAAAATATGCAAATTTTTGTTTGTTTATTTAGCGGTCAGTTGCACAGACTTGTGAGTGTATCTTGTTTCACTGATTGTCCAGCATGCTGTCTGTTGTCACAGCTGAGAGAAAGCCCCCACTCTTCAACATGAACGCCATGAGTGCCCTGTACCACATAGCGCAGAATGACTCCCCTGCCCTCTCCCATGGGGAATGGTCAGACGAGTTTCGCAATTTTGTCAACGATTGTCTACGTAAGGTGCCCTCAGATCGACCCACTGGCAGCGAATGTCTTTCAGTAAGTTTGCAGTCTGACTTAACCCTCCTAGTCCGGACCTGAGATTTGCCAGGATTAAACTGACTTAACCCTCCTAGTCCGGACCTGAGATTTGCCAGGATTAAACTGACTTAACCCTCCTAGTCCGGACCTGAGATTTGCCAGGATTAAACTGACTTAACCCTCCTAGTCCGGACCTGAGATTTGCCAGGATTAAACTGACTTAACCCTCCTAGTCCCGACCCAAGATTTTGCCAGGGATTAAATAATTGCCCTCCCCCCTGAATCCTGACCCAGAATTTTCTGGGATTTACACACAGTAGTTTTCCATCATGCAGTGACCTTCCCCGATCGTTACCACATGCCGAAGCTCTATAAGGCCAGAGGCAAAGAGCCTGTGGTGATAGTCTGGAAGCAATTATAGCTGCTGGTAACGTACTTAGAAGGAGGAAAAGGCGAGCAAGCATGTGCGCCTGACCTGATTTCGTGATGGAATGCGAAATCTAGGGACAGTTTGTGTTAAGAGAATCCGAATGCAAAACGGTTAAGTGAAACAGTTGGCCAAGAAGACAGTAAGTGGGTTTGGTTTGGTATGGGTTTTTTTTGGGGGGGGGGGTTGGGGTTGGGAAGGGGCCATGTTTGAGTGTTAGATTGTGTGAGCATGTTCTGTTATAATGAACAGTTCCAAGGTGGTGATGCTGAAGACTGTCTGTTCCAAGGTGGTGATGCTGAAGACTGTCTGTTTTACCCACCCCTATTTCATGAACCTTTTTCAAAAATGCCCTTTTTTCTACATACCTGTTCTTGTGTTTGTCATGTTTCTGTCCTTGGGTCTGTCTTTTTTTGTGTTCATAAGACAACACTTTTTTTGTTTCCTCAAGGCAACACACCGTATTGTTTTTGTTTATCCACCACAGTTGAGATTTCTTACCCAACATATTTTGCCAGGATCTTAGCGTATGAACTTTTCATTTTCATGGGGTTTTTTTGGTTTTTTTCTAAGATGTATTCCACACAGGAAGGGTTGGTGTACATATCGTTTCATTAAAGACTCGTATATGTTTTATCAGGTTGTCTTTTCTTCACAAATGGTTCCTGTGTTTTGTTTCCTCTTTGCCTGCCTGTAATAAAGCAGCAGCTCCTAGCAATGACCTGGGGGTGGGGGGTTGTTTTTTCACATAGTTGACATGTTGGATCAATCTCTCCTGCCCACATATTGATTGATTGATTGATTGATTGATTGATTGATTTATGTATACCACTTATGTCACAGCAGATTCCTCTTCGTGAACTAGTCCGGCGCCTTTTTCTTGTCTGCAACTGTGTTTATGTCCCCATCAGAGTGGTTTTTTTCTACAGAATTTTGCCAGGGACAACCCCCTTGTTGCCGTGGGTTCTTTTACACGCGCTAAATAATGATGTGTAAACACACGGGACCTTGGGATTATCGTCTCATCCGAAAGACTAGCGCCCACCAGACCACACCACTCAGGGTTTAATAGAGGGAGGAAAAGTTTTGGGCCCAAACGGGATACGAACCATCGCACACCCCGACCCCCGGACTTTTTCGCTTTCTAGGCAAGGCGTGTTACCAACTAGACCACCGATCCAGTATATATATGTCCCTGACTACATAGTCCATCCCCCCCCCTCCCCCTTGTGTGCAGCACCCCTTTGTGCGCAAGACGCGGCGAGCAGACGTGCTGGTGGAGCTGATTCTGCGCACCAAGGCAGCAGTGCGCAAGCTGGACAACCTGCAGTACAGGCGCATGAAGAAGCTCATCATGAACGGCAGCTCAGCCACAGAAGAGGCCTTGTTGGAGGGCCTCCCCAACGCCCGCCTCCCTCATTCCCATCTGCAGACCGCCGAAGGTAAGGGGGGACAACAAGAGAGGCTTGAGATCGTTCTTCCTTCTTGAAATTATTATTATTTTTTAAATTTTATTTTATTAAATTTTTTTTTTTATTCTTTTATATCGTGGATAATGGAATAAGCACTCGTGTGCTTTTTTTTCATCCAGTCCCTGTGTGTATTGCAGTTTTGTAAGTATTGTCATCTGTTCCCACCGGCACACGATGGCCTACTCTTACGAAAAGCAGAACAGGATTTGACGTGTGCGCAAGATGTTCCGCATGCGTTTGCATATGGGGCCTCGGTTTACAGTCTCATCCGAAAGACTTTTGGGGAGAGTGGAGTCAGCACTGATGTTAACTCCAGGGGAAAAATCCCCTCCAACGGGAATCGAACTTGGGTCATCAAATTGCCAGCACAATGTTTGGACCACAAGGCTATCCCATCCCCAGGATGAAGAGAACTGAATAAACTGGCTCTCTTGTTCTTGCCTGCCAGTGATAGGGGACGAAGAGAAGACACTGAATAAACCTGGCTGTAGGGGATGAAGGAAGAACTGAATAAACCTGGCTCTTGTTCTTTTCTGCCAGTGATAGGGGACAAAGAAAAGTAAACCGGCTCTTGTTCTTTCTGCCAGTGATAGGGGACAAAGAGAAAGTAAACCTGGCTCTTGTTCTTTTCTGCCAGTGATAGGGGACAAAGAGAAAGTAAACCTGGCTCTTGTTCTTTTCCTGCCAGTGATAGGGGACAAAGAGAAGAACTGAATAAACCTGGCTATAGGGATGAAGAAAGAACTGAATAAACCTGGCTATAGGGGATGAAGAGAAGAACTGAATAAACCTGGCTATAGGGGATGAAGAGAAGAACTGAATAAACCTGGCTATAGGGGACAAAGAGAAGAACTGAATAAACCTGCTATAGGGACGAAGAGAAGAACTGAATAAACCTGCTATAGGGATGAAGAGAAGAACTGAATAAACCTGGCTATAGGATGAAGAAAGAACTGAATAAACCTGGCTATAGGGACAAAGAGAAGAACTGAATAACTGCTATAGGGGACAAAGAGAAAACTGAATAACCTGGCTCTTGTTCTTCCTGCCAGTGATAGGGGACAAAGAGAAATAAACCTGGCTCTGTTCTTGCCTGCCAGTGATAGGGGACAAAGAGAAATAAACCTGGCTCTGTTCTTGCCTGCCAGTGATAGGGGACAAAGAGAAATAAACCCGGCTCTGTTCTTGCCTGCCAGTAATAGGGGATGAGGAGAAGAACTGAATAAACCTGGCTCTTGTTCTTTCCTGCCAGTGATAGGGGACAAAGAGAAATAAACCTGGTTCTGTTCTTGCCTGCTATGATAGGGGACAAAGAGAAATAAACTGGCTCTGTTCTGCCTGCCAGTGATAGGGACAAAGGAAATAAACCTGGCTCTGTTCTTGCCTGCCAGTGATAGGGGACAAAGAGAAATAAACCTGGCTCTGTTCTTGCCTGCCAGTATAGGGGACAAAGAGAAATAAACCTGGCTCTGTTCTTGCCTGCCAGTGATAGGGGACAAAGAGAAATAAACCTGGCTCTGTTCTTGCCTGCCAGTGATAGGGGACAAAGAGAAATAAACCTGGTTCTGTTCTTGCCTGCCAGTGATAGGGGACGAAGAGATCTCGGTGGGAGACGACACCTCCTCCCAGGACGATGACCAGCTGGACAGCAAGTCGGGCAGCCTGGCCAGCCAGCATTCGGCCAACTATGCCAGCAGTCAGTCCAGCCTGACCAGCCTGACTGCCAACCAACAGGACGACATCCTGCCCCCCACCATCCTCCACAGAGACCGCAGTGTGAGTTTTTCTCTGTACCTGTCTCGCTCTGTGTCTTTGTCTCTGTGTCTCTCTGTCTCTGTCTTTCTCTGTGTCTCTCTGTCTCTGTTTTTTTTTCTCTCTCACTCTCTCTCCCTCCCTCTCTCTCTCTCTCTCTCTCTCTCTCTCTCTCTCTCTCTCTCTCTCTCTCTCTCTCTCTCTCTCTCCTCTCTCTCTCTCTCTCTCTCTCTCTCTCTCTCTCTCTCTCTCCCCCCTCTCTCTCTCTCTGTTTTAATGATGGTGATGATGTTGCACCGGGGTGAATGAAGCAGGTGTGTTTACTACGATTGTCTCCTGGCGAAGGGGGAGAGATGCGGGATGGATGGATGAGGTGGTGGGGCTTTTTAGCTGCTGAAGATGAATGGATGCGTGGTGTGATAGGCAGGCAGTGGTGCTGATTGTGGTGGATCTTCAGTTGTATGTAGAAAATGAAGATCTATGTCCAATGTTTTGGGATGATCTGTAACGGGAAATTTGCCTGTTTTGGATAGCTTTTTTTTTTGTCTGAGGTAGCCGTGTGTTGTGATCGTGCCCAGATTTCCGTTGCAGCTGAAATGTATATAAATATATATATCTTTTTTGTTGTGGGATGTGATATTGAAATACCCTTCATTGCTTGTGTGTATGTATGTGTGAGTAGTGTGTGTGTGTGAGAATTAAAAAAAAAAAAGTGTAATATATATTATATATATATATATATAAAATATATATATAATATATATATATAATCAAAGATGACATATTAGATTCAGAATGCAAGTTAGGGGAAGGGATGATTAATTAAAATGGAGTAGCGTGTGTTGGTGAGAGAGGCGGTGAGGGAGGAAAGCGGTTGACGTTGTGACTGTTGTTTACAGCCCCCGCTGTCAGCCCACCTGCACAGTATGATTCAGGTAACTGCTGGCATGCTGCATGGCCAGTCATTAGCGCCCCTACCCCCCCCCACTCCCCGCCCCCTCCACTCCCCATCCTTTACCTTCTCATCCCTTTCTCTTTCTCTCTGTACCCCACCCATTTTGTTTCCAACTAACTCCACCCTGCCCCTCTCCTCTCCTGGGAGTATATATATATATATATATATATATTCCCGACTGTAGCCCTAACGAGCACGTAACACCGTTTTATATCCGTGGGTATTGCTGTACTGCAAGGCTGAGTGGATTGAACCCAAGTTCTCATCAACACATTTACCGGTGTGTACTAGTGCACCCTGTAATCCTGAATGCACGGTTTTCATGAGGACTTGTTAAAGACAAACCTGAAATTTCTATAAGAACAAGGTAATGTGATGTAAGTAGACAGTTCTGCATGCGGAACTGTTACATGTTTATGAAAATGTTCCCTCCATTTTGGAAAGGGGATTGGGGTGGGTTGGGGGTGAAACTGTTTTTTCATTATATGTACAGTCTTTATGTTGTTTGTCACAAAAAAGATTGGGTCATATGCCTGTAAAAATCTTCTTTTTTTTCTGATAAAGATTATGTTCCATCCACCTTTCATTTCACTTAATCATTCATGATTCTGATTTCATTGGGGTCAGGCAGTGTTCTGAAGCAGATGACAGAATGTTTGAGTAGAAAGAAAAGTATGACTCCAGTAAGTGCATGAGTTTATTTTCTTATCGTCAGACTGTGAGTAAGTTGACTGTGCAGAATCCATGATTATTGTGTGGTTTCATCAGACTTGTCTTTTCCTTTCTACCCATTATTCAAGGATTGGCCAATACTGTCATCTCGCAGTGGCTCCTACAGCCCCCATTCATGGAAGGTTCAGGTATACACTTACTGCTTGGGCGTCCCTTTTTCATGTTGTCAGATGATGTTGCCATTTTTGGGGACAGTTCTTTCCATCATGTGCATCATGCAGTTTTCTTCTTTATATGTTTTCCTCATTTTTATATATTTTTTTTATACTTCTTTCAGATGTGGAATGTGTTGTGTGTCTTCTGCAGTCTGTTTTATGTTTTTTCGTTTGGTTTTTGCTTTCCTATTCATTGTGGTTGTATTGTGGCGCTAAGTTTGTTTTTGTCGGAATTTTTGTTTGTTTTTCTGTGGAACTAACTTCTTCCTTGTAAGGCTGGTTCAGCGTCAGTTTGTCTAATTGCAGGCATGTCTTTGTGCATGAGTATATATAATGTGAAAGTCGGCTTGTTTTCATCATTCTGGTCATGAACAGTAATCTCTTATTTACAACAGAGGCACACTAACACTTATTTGTCCATTAGTTGAAGGTGATGCATTTGAGATTTGTGCATGGTCCACTGGACATCGTTTGCTGTCAAAGTGGCTGAGTAGTGGCATTGCCCCACTGGTTCACCCTCTTTCACAGCCACATGCAGTTCTGTTGTTGTTTTTTCCTATTCCTGCTGAGGCTAAGCCATAGCATCTTGATTGTTCGTTCAAACAGGCTCCTCCACTTCATCACTTCAGCTGCTATGACTTCCGAACACTTCAACCTAGTGCATGCCCTTATCACTTCACTCGTTTGAAAAAAAAAAAAAATTTAGAAAGAAATGGAACATGTTCAGCTTTCAAGTAAGTCAACCACATATCCGGTGAGAACAAAGAGATCTATACCCAGTGCAGTGGGTTGGAGGTAGTAATGCATGACTAACTAACTACATCCTGGCTGGAAGAATCGTGTCGTGATCCTATGACTGTAGACACTGTGTGATAGAGGGCAACATTTATTTTTATTTTTTATTTTTATTTATTTATTCTTTTACATCGAGGATGATGGAATAAGCACCCTTGTGCTTTCTTGCATCCAGTCCCTGTGTGTATGCAGTTTTTGTAAATCGTGTCATCTGTTTCCACCGGCACACGATGGCCTACTCTTACGAAAAGCGGAACAGGATTTAACGTGTGCGCAAGATGTTCTGCGCATTATGACTGAGTGACCCTTAGCCTTGCTGCACAGGCCTCACCCAATGCTCTGTCAGCTTCCCTGCCTAGTTACCCAAGAAATACAGTGCCTGACAAAAGAGGAGAGTAAACCTTAAACACTATTCTGTTGTTATTTCTTACTGTCTTTACACCAAAATTATCTCTTCCTCCCCCTCCCCTCCCCCCTCCAAAAGGGAGACACCGTCATTTTATCAGCAAATATTACTGTCTTTACACCAAAATTATCTCCTCCCTCCCTCCCCTCCCCCCTCCAAAAGGGAGACACCGTCATTTTATCAGCAAATATTACTGTCTTTACACCAAAATTATCTCCTCCCTCCCTCCCCTCCCCCCTCCAAAAGGGAGAAACCGTCATTTTATCAGCAAATATTACTGTCTTTACACCAAAATTATCTCCTCCCTCCCTCCCCCCTCCCCCTCAAAAGGGAGACACCGTCATTTTATCAGCAATATTACTGTCTTTACACCAAATTATCTCCTCCCTCCCTCCCCCCCCCTCCAAAGGGAAACCGTCATTTATCAGCAAATATTCTCCCCCCCAAAAGTACAAATAACAAATGCCAGAGGAAAAAATTTGTTCTGGAAATGAAGGAAAATAAAACTGTAGAGAGCAAAGCCCTCAATGACCTGGGTGTTTTTGTATCAAACTTGACCTGATTTGATCGTATCCTTGTGATAAGCCATGTTTTGAATCCTTTCAGTAAGCACAGTTGATGTGTCTGTTTCGAAGGATCCACTTGTGTCAGTAGTTTCTTTGTTTGAATGTTTATGCCTGCATTTCGTTTTGTCTGGCTCTTAATGGCTGTTGTAATTTCAGGCTTCATTTCCATAGTAAGAGTTTTGTCTTCTTTTCTCATTGTTTTAGTCCCAGATCACATTGGTGTCAAACCTAGTAGAGGAGGGTGTTTTCTGTTTATTTCCAGATCACATTAATGTCAAACCTTAGTAGAGGATTATGTTTTCCGTTTGTATGATAAAACATTGATAAAAAGAGATGACATTGATTTCAGACCTCTGTGACAGAGTATTTTGTTTTTTTGTGGGTTGGTTCTTTCCCTCCCCCCCCCCCCCCCCCCCCCAACATAGATTGATTGATTTCAAATCTCAGAGGACTAGTCAGTCCTTGTTTCATGTTTTTGATTTCCCCTATGGTACTGCTAGAGGACAAAGGCATCATAATCATTTTAGGATGTGGGATGATGAATATGAAGTCTCTCTATAACACATGACAGAATAACATGGTTTCATTTGGCTACCAAACTACCATATGAAATAAAACTGCTCTGGAAAATTTGGAAAGTGTGATATAATTTGAAATAGCAGGGGGAGATATATTTTTTTTAACTTTGTCCGATAATAATTTGCTCTATATGTCAATTTCAACGTAAACATGTAACTAGAGAGTCAAGTAAAGAGATTACCTGATTCATATGTATGTATATATACAGGTAATAATGTACACACAGTTCTGATATCAAACACACACACATAGATGTACACACACACACACACACACACACACACACACACACACACACACAC
>CM060340.1:37875693-37908193 GCA_030674155.1 Stramonita haemastoma
AAGATAACATGGTTCAAAGTAGAAAGTTCTTGCAATAAAAGTAGAAATTCTGTAAGCTTGAAATGAGATCCAAGTCATTCTAGATGGAAAAGAAATTGTCATTCTCAGTTAAAGAAGGTTTCTCTGGTTTGGTTGATTACAGAATTACTCCTGATTTGGTTGCTTACCCCCTCCCCCCCCCCCCCTTCCCCTCTCTCTCTCTCTCTCTCTCTCTCTCTCTCTCTCTCTCTCTCTCTCCTCTCTCTCTCTCTCTCTCTCTCTCTCTCCTCTGTGATATGTGAGGCGGACGTTTAATTCACCCTGCGCCATTTTTGGAGTGCTGTGACCTGTGAGTTCAGTGAGTGGATTAAATTCAGTATGATATTGTATGCTAGTAATGATTTGTGACCATGTCGTGAAGACGGGAGTCTGACCTCATTCTGTCTCTCTTTTTAGTCCTACATGCACTTCAGAACTGTCCACGGAGTTTCGCAACTGGTAATCTCTCTTTTTTTTTGGTTGTTGTTTTGTTTTGTTTTATATTTCATGGCATACATGTCTTCTCTTGTTATTTTTGCCCTGTTTCTGATTTCTGTTTTCACTTTCACTGTTGCCAAAGTCTTTGAAAATCAGGTCTTCAATGGGTTGTTTGTGGCTGTGACAGATGGAAATGCTGGTTTTTTTTGTTTTGTTTGTTTCTTAATGAGCTTTGCGTAGTGTGATAAAGTGTTTCGTTTTATTATTTATGGTCTGAAGTTATTTCAGATTTGGGAAAGAGGGCAGGGTTGTTTGTTGTTGTTTGTTTTTTTGGGTTTTGTTTTGGGAGGGGGGGGGGGGAGAGGTTGTTGTTCATGGTTTTTTTTTGGTTTCTTTTTTTTTTTTTTTTTTTTTTGCATGTTTTTTTTATTTTTTAAATTTTTTGGGTTTTTTTCGGGGGGCGGGGACATTTTTGTTGTCATTTTTCTTAATTCTTGGTCTGAAATCACTTCTTCAGGCATGGTACATCTTCACAAATTTGCAGAAATCTGCAAAAAGAAAAAAAACCAAAACAATCTTTCTCTCTCTCTCTCTCCTCTCTCTCTCTCTCCTCTCTCTCTCTCTCTCTCTCTCTCTCCTCTCTCTCTCTCCTCTCTCTCTCTCTCTCTCTCTCTCTCTTTTCTGAGGAATGTATATCATTCAGCATTTTGTGTCGAAGCACCTTGGTGGGTAGTTCATTTCATTTTGTTCCCCATGTGAGGATTCCTCGCTAAAGATGCCGCCGATCTATCATGGTGAGATAGCAGGAAAAGTTGCCTACATGTGAGGTGTTCCATGTTTTCTCACTATGTCAGCCAGTGTGAGGTGGTATTTGTCAAGAAGTGGAAGGCATTTTCGCTTTCACAGACAGAAGCCTTTTACCCCTGTATAAATTTGTCCTTTTTTTTTTTTTTTTTTTTTGGCTGTACTCAAACATCTTCACGTGGGTAACAACGCCAGAAATCACTGACACCAGGTGTAGTGAGCAAGAATCATCCGTATTTGGTTTGTTGTTGTTTTTTACATCAAATCGGATCTGTTTGATGTGTAAGTTCTATGTGGGTCCGTGCACAAGATGAATTTGCGAACATAGGAACATCCAGCGTACAGAAGGCTGAGGTGATGAAAACTAGTTCATGAGAATAGTAACGTTACTAAATTGTGAAAAATACCATAAGACTACAAGACACTAGTTTGGGGTTTTTTGTTTTTGTTGCTAGTAGCTTTTCTAGGAAAAAAAATCTAACTGCTAAAGCTCCGGCTTTTTCAGAAACTGTTAAAATCGTTTGCTCAGACTTTTTCAGAAACTATGAAAATAGTTTGTTTTGATAAAGTGTAGAATATCAGTGACCTGTAATTGGTCTATTCACATTCTGTAAAAAAAAAAAAAATAAAAAAAAAGAGCGCCCCCCCCCCCCCCCCCCCTTTCCTTTCTTTTTTTCCCCTTTTTTTTTTCTAAAGATCTTCTTCTATCTTTTGTCTGTCACTTTTGATTCATTTTATTTTGCATGGTTGTCCGTATAGTTTTTTTTGTGCTGGTGCCCTGTTTTTGGATATTATTGTTTTTTAAACTGCGTTCATTCTTTACTGTAAAGGATGTTTTACTCTGGCCTTCTGGTCTGTGTTCTCTGTCTCTACTAGTGATGTGGAGGCAGTTTTCATTGTGTCACTCCTCTTCCCTGTTTAAACAGGGTGTCCGCCAAACACACACTTTTTCACAGCATGATGAATTATAATTTCTCTGTTGCACAGGTAGGTAAATGTGGATTTCGGTTACGGCAGTTTTTCTTTCACTCACTTGTGATGTTGAAATCACCATGCCGATCTGTGTTCTGTTCTAAAATTGTTGTTTTTGATAATCCATGTCTCTTCATATTTTTAGATTGGTTTTTAAAAGACTGAAGCAAGACTGATAGAAATGTGTTTTTAAAAAATCGATGAAAGGGAAATCAACCCTGCTGTCAGTTATGCGTATAACAAGAACTTAGTAAATGTTGGAGACAAGCATCCCAGAAAAATGTTATCAGGTAAAATTAGCCTTGTTAGTAAGGATTTTTACGTGTAAGAATGTGGAAAATTTTATAAGACTGGCAGATATTGGATGTACAAAAAAAAAGGGATCTAAGTCTGGTTGTCAAGGAACTGTTCTACTATTTGGTAATTTTTAACGTTAAGATTTAGTTAGTGACAGTTTGTTCTGGAGAGTAACGTGGAATGCCAGTAGCTGAAAACAGTTCTATGAAATCTGTGCATGAGACATTTGATTAGGGTGTAGATGAGGTGTCCTATAATGCAGTTTAACCTGTAGCATTTTATTTTGTTGTTGTTCATTTGTCATACATTGCATGCCTCTGAAAAGCTGAAATACGTCCTGTGTAAACCTAACATTTTTTTTTTACAATTCTGTTGAGTAGTTCTGCTGTTAGCAAAAATCTTATTGAAAGTGTGTTATGCCAGGAAATACTACATTCTGTTGGGTTGGGATAGTGTGTGCGTGTGTCTGTGTGTGTGTGTCTGTATTTGCGCTTGTTTGTGGACCTGCCAATGAATAGTTTTAAGAAGTAAGTTAGATATCTATATAAGTAATACTAGAATGCTTATGAGAACACAGTATATCATACTGAACCTGTTTTCACATTTACTTACTTCAGAGATATATATGTATATGGAGTAATAATGAGAAGATAAGTCTTTGGGAAAAGGACAAAAAGTTTTACAATTGTTTCAAAATGTGGACTAAAGTGACTGTCAGTACATGCAGTACTTTTTTTTTTTTTGGAATGACAGAGTCTGTATGTGAGCACAATATAATATATATTAAATTCGCTATCTCCTTCATGTGAGCACATTGGTTTACAAATTTATATTCAATTTCTTTGATCCTGCATCATCTTTCTTCTTGCATGGAAGGGCAAGGCTGGCTTATGGATGAGGGAGGTGGGATTGAAAAGAAAAGCTTTCTTGAACTGTTTTATTTCCTAGTGCGATGTGATGTGTCCCATAGATAATTATGATTGTTTTCTGAAACTGGGTTATGTGGATAAGAAGTGCTAATTCACTCTGTCACCTGCAGGGCAGCCTCTCCCTACCTCTGTAAGATGACCTGTCTTTGAAAGAATTGGGTAAAATGACACGTGGTAGTGTGTAAAGATGTCTCCTGATCAAAGTGAATGTATGGAAGAGGAGCGTTGGGGAACCTGCTTATATCAGGGCAGTACCTGTCTCTGTCAACATTGTCCTGCCCACTTTTGCCAATCCATTGAAATAAAAAGTACAATACATAAAGTGGTACAAAGTACAAAATACAAAAACAAAAACAGTAAAGAAGTTTTTGGGGAAAAAAAGCATGCCATATTATACATTTCCACCAGTTTGGATAACTAACCTAAAACGAAGGCTGTTTTCACGTGGCAGTGCCTTTACCTGTGCATTACCCGAACTGTGTGGAGCCAGGGATTTAGTTTTTGGATTGGTGGGTCATTACACGTTAAATCCTGTTCCGCTTTTCATAAGAGTAGGCCATTGTGTGCCAGTGGGAACAGATGACATTGACAAAACTGCATACACATGGGGACTGGGTGTAGAAAAGCATATGAATGCTTATTCCATTATCCTCGATGTAAAAGAATAAATGAATGAATAAATAAATAAATAAATAATAATAATACATGGAATTTGTATAGCGTTATATCTTGTAAATACAAATCAAAGCGCTAGCATTCGACCAACGCAACACACAATCAACAACAATTTACATTTTTAACAAATTCGAATGTACACACACACACACACGCACGCAGCACGCGCGCGCGCACACACACACACCTACAAACGTTATGCACTTTGGCAGGTGGATGTTGAAGGCAGGGACAGGTAAGAGATGGAAGCGGAAGGAGAAAACTTAGGTTTGGAATAAGTGTGTCTTGAGGTTGGATTTAAAAGTGTCATAAGTAGGCTTTTGCCGGAGGGAGAGAGGAAGGTCGTTCCAGATCAATGGACCAGAAACAGAGAAAGAGCGGCGGCCAACGGTAGATAGGTTGAATCTGGGTATTCTTAAGGACAAAGTATCTGCCGACGAGCGGAGGGAGCGAGAAGGTGTGTACAAGTGAAGACATTCACAGAGGTAGGAGGGTGCAGTATTGTGGAGACATTTGTAACAGAGGGTATTGATCTTGTAGTTTACTCTCTGTAAACTAAATAAAATAAAGTAAATGCACGATGGCAGAAGTAGCTAGCTGGCTGTGCTGTGAGATGTGAAGGTGATATGAACAGGAGTATGGGATTAGAGTGGTGTACTATCAGTATTTTACTTACAACAAGAGGCACTTCTGCTCCTATCTTCAAAAGTTCCTTTTGTACTTTTTTTTTCTTTAATCCTTATCTGTATGATTGATGGAAACATGCTGTTTTTCTTCGGCATCCAACAGAACATCATCCTCACCCTGACAACTTTCAAAAGAAGGTGGGTGAGGAAACAGACAAGAAAATCCCCTTACCCGATTACCTGGTGATCCAAACGCCTGTTCATTTACCAGGGCATGACTATGGCTTCCCTTTGGGCACAGTAGATGTAGACAGGAAACAGACAAGAAAATCCCCTTACCCGATTACCTGGTGATCCAAACTCCTTTTCATTTACCGGGGCATGACGAAGGCTTCCCTCTTGCCCAGTAGATGGGGAAGAGCTGCCAGCTATCTGTGTAGTGTGACCACCGTGGCTTTGTGGTGTGGGCAGGCCTCGGGAGGGAGTGGCCGCAGCATGGAGGTGGCGGCCAACAACTTTGCCACCATCCGCACCACCTCCATCGTGCGGCAGGAAATCAAGCAGCACGCCCACTCCAACGAGTACCGCAACTTCACCATCTACAAGCGTCTGCGCAAACAGCACCAGAAGGAGCTGCAGTCGGTCAGTTTTGTGTGTGTGTGTTTGTGGGTGAATTGGGAGTTTTTTTGTTGTTTTTTTTATTAAGGTGAGACGCGGGTCCAAAAAGTGGATGGGTTTTTTTGTTGTTTTTTTTAGAATAAAACATTGCTGGATACATTTATGAAGATTTCCCTGTGTGAATTTAAAGAATTCAGAGCGTAAAATATGTCTGTACAAACAGGTTTCTCGTACTTATAGTAAGAGGAAGGAATAAGTAGTGCGTACTTACTTACTCGTACGTATAGATAAAAAGGTTTAGGAGTTTGAAATATTCAGTTTTGACGGCCATATTGGATTGTTTCCACAGCAATGGTGCAGAAAACTGAGTAATTCTTTGATTTTTATGCTTTACAAGTTATGCCCTTCGAATATATGGCATGACTTTTAACATGGGCTTGTAAACAAAATTACATCAGTTTCAACCCCCATGTCCCACCTTAAACAGTGGTGTTTTATCTTGTGAATAAGAGTTGTTTTGGGTACAACATCAACTTTCAGTTAAACTGTACACATTCAGTTTTAAAAATCATCAGTACCGCCTACAGAGCAACAGCAACTATGTCAAGTCAGGTATGAATTTATGTGATGAGGATCTTATGTCAGGTCAGTGGTGAACATCGACACACATAGACCTTCTCTTGCCAAACACTGTGCTTTCTAGCACTGTTAAAGCAACAGTACTTTATCACTGATCATGTCTGAACAAACAAAAAACAAAAAACAAAAACTTCTTTCTTAAGCTGGAGAGTTATAGATTAGAAATGCGTGTCCTTGGGGTTTAGAAAAGAAATCGTAGGGTTTGTGGAGTAAGACGTTTCACTGTGAATTGAATTGGTGTGGATCAGATGGAGACCAGGTTCAAGGCTGAAATGGAGGAACACAAGCAGAAGTTGGACAGGGAGTACGAGAACCTCCGGGTCAAGTTCAGCAAGGAGCTGGATCGTCTCCGGACTAACCATTCTGGGGAACTGGAGAAACACGTGAGTCGCTCCTTCCTGTGTGTGTGTGGGTACATGTGTGTGTGTGTGTACGTGTGTGTGTGCGTGTGTGTGTGTGTGTGTGTGTGTGCGTGTGCGTGTGTTGTGTGTGTGTGTGTGTGTGTGCGCGTGCGCGCGTGCGTGCGTGTTGTGCGTGCGTGCGTGCGTGTGTGTGTGTGTGTGTGTGTGTGTGTGTGTGTGTGTGTGTGTGTGTGCATGTGTGAGTGCGTACGTGTGTGCATGCGTACTTGCATACATGTGTGCATGTGTGCACGCGTGCATGCGTATATGTGTGCATGTGTGTGTGTGAGAGAGTACAGACAGACAGATTTATTTAGCATCCTCATCAGCGCTACTATTGTCAGTGGTTCTAAACCATTGAAGACAAAGCCTGTTAATATCCCCTGACGTCTGACGAATTGTCCATACCGGTGTTGAAACAGACCAAGAACCGATCAGCAGAGGAGAAGAAGCTGATGCGCGACACGTCCCAGACCCACGAGTACGAGAAAAGAAGTCTGAACGACCAGATGAAGAAAAACTACAAGGTGGACAAGGATCGCATGAAAAAGGTAGCCAGGCTGGGGAACGGCCTCAGTGAGCACACGTGTGGGTGTGTGTATGTGTGTGTGTGTGTGTGTGAGTGTGTGTGTGTGTGTGTGTGTGTGTGTGTGTGTGTGTGTGTGTGATGTGTGTGTTTGTGTGTGTGTGTGTATTCTTTTGTGTTTGTGTGTGTGTGTGTTTGTGTGTGTGTGTGTTCTTTTGTGTTTGTGTGTGTGCGTGTGCGTGCGTGGGTGTGCGTGTGTGTGTGTGTGTTTGTGTGTGTGTGTGTCTGTTTTGTGTGTTTGTTTGTTTGTTTGTGTATGTTTGTGTGTGTGTTTGTGTGTGTTTTTGTGTGTGTGTATGTGTGTTTATTTATTTTATTTATTTCATTTTATTCTTTTATATCGAGGATAATGGGATAAGCACTCTTGTGCTTTTTTTCATCCAGTCCCCGTGTGTATGCATTTGTGTAAATATTGTCATCTTTCCCCACCGGCACACAATGGCCTACTCTTAGGAAAAGCAGGACAAGATTTCAGCTCTTCAGTTCCCCTACGACCGCCTAGGTTATGGGACACCTGTTTAACAATAATGAGAGATATTACAGTTTAAACACACACCCACCCATCTCAGCTCTTCAGTTGAGACAGATAGAAAGACCCATTTCAGATCACTTTGGGGCCAGATCCTTCCACGAACAGGCCGTGGGTAAGTGTCAAGTGCCCATGGTTCAGGACCAAACACACGATTATTCATGTTACCCCCCTCTCGGCGTGAGCAGGAGGACATGATGCAATCATTCCCCAACACTATTCTCACATTTCATGCAGATCTGTTTTACAGTAATGAGATATATTACACTTAAAATCTGGGTATGGCCAGGGTGAAGAGATTGAAATGAGTGGCATGGGAACTGCAGGACAGGAATGTCACAGCATATGATTCAGCAAAAAAAACCCCAAACACCCCAAAAACACACAAAAAAACTAACCTCCCCCCCCCCCCCCCAAAACAATGCAATTCTATACAAAAAACACACTTACCTCAAAATCACGATTGTAATCATCAGAGAAGTCGTCCAGGCTCTTGTCGTAAGTCCCATTACTGCGGGTGTCGTCTGAGGCAGCCACAGGATACAGGGCTGTCTCTGCCTTGGTAGGGCCATACAACTCAAAGGTGTTGGTGTGGCTGGTTGTGTCACTCCCATCTGAATGCACCATACGTCACTTGCTTTTATGTTGTATTGCTCTTTAAACACACATATCCATTTCAGCTGACATAAAAGTGGTACCCTAAAAAAAAATTTTTTTTATAAAATAAAACAAACACGACGATTCACCTTACCCCCACCCCCTCTCGGGTGGGGTGAAATCTGCTGTGACATAAAAGTGGTACCCCCCCCCCCCCCCCCCCCCCCAAAATTTTTTTTTAATAATAAAAATAAAACAAACACCCGACGATTCACCTTACCCCTCCCACCCCACCCCCACCCCGGATACCCCAGGGTCTGGACACGAGCACCCAGAAGCGTGAGTGCAAGGACATGATGCAGGTGGCAATCTGCTGCTGACATAAAAGTGGTACCAAAAAAAAAAAAAAAAAAATAAAAATAAAACAAACACGTATTCACGTGGCTCCCCTCACACACGATATTTTGTATCCCTCCCCCCCCTCCTCCCAGGGTCTGGACACGAGCACCCTGAAGCGTGAGCGTGAGGACATGATGCGGTGGCAATCTGCTGCGGACATAAAAGTGATACCAAAAAAAAATATTTAAAAAACAAAATAAAAACAAACACCCTATTCACGTCCTCCCCCCCCCCCACACGATTATTAACGTCACCCCCCCACCCTTCCCACCCCAGGGTCTGGACTCGAGCCCCCAAGCGTGAGCGCGAGGACATGATGCGGGTGGCAATCTGCTGCTGACATAAAAGTGATACCAAAAAAAAATAATTAAAAAAACAACCCCAAAACCCCCCACCCTATTCACGTCGCACTCCCTCCACACATGATTATTCACGTTACCCCCACCCCCAGGGTCTGGACACAAGCACCCCGAAGCGTGAGCGTGAGGACATGATGCGGGTGTACAAGGAGACGCTGGCGCGGCGGCAGAGGGACGCAGAGTTCAGGCTGGAGAAGCACCAGAAGGACTCCCTGCACTTCGCCCTCCGCACCTTCCGCCGCTCCGCCATCCTCGCCATGCAACGCCTCCAGCAGAAACTCACCAAGGAGGTCAGTTGGGGTAGGGGAGGTGGTGGGTTGGGGTGGGTAGGGGGGGAGGTGGGTTGGGGGAGGGGGGGGGGGTTGGAGGGTGGTGTGGGTGTGGGGGGGAGTTTGCCCTCTGCAGGTTCCGCCGCTCTGCCATCCTCGCCATGCAACGCCTACAGCAGAAACTCACCAAGGAGGTCAGTTGGGGTTTGGGGAGGGTGGAGTTGGGGGGGGGGGGGAGGGGGGGGGAGGGGGGGGTGATGGGGGAGGGGTGGGTGTGTGGGGGAGTTCGCCTTCCGCCACACAGCCATCCTCGCCATGCAACGCCTCCAGCAGAAACTTACCAAAGAGGTGAGAGGGTGAGGGATGGGGTAGGGGGTGATGGTGGTGGTGTGGGTGGGGTTGGGGGGAGGGGGGGTGTGGGAGGGGGGTTGGGGGTGTGGGTGGGTGGTGGGGAGGGGGGCTGTGGTGGGGTGATGGGGGTGGGTGGGGTGATGGGGGTGGTGTGATGGGGGTGGGTGGTGGGGGGAGGGTGGTGATGGGGGGTGGGTGGGGGAGTGGAAGAGGGGTGGTGATGGGGGCGGGGGTGTGTGAAAGGAAGAACTGGACATCTGATTAGGAGAAATTGGATGGAGGGGATGGGTGGGGTCTTCCTCTTTAAAAAATATCCAGTTTTTTTGTTCAAATGAATTGTTATCAGTGGATAAATAGAAGTATTTATATGTATGTATTTAGAAGGAGGAAAAGGCGAGCCAGCATGTGTGCTTGACCTGACTTCCTGATGAATGTGAAATCTAGGGGCAGTTTGTGTTCAGAGAGTCCGAACGCAAGAGGGTTAACTTGACTGGGGGTAAAATGAGCGCTCTTTCTTTCTTTTTCTTTTATATCGAGGATAATGGAATAAGCAGTCATGTGCTTTTTTTCATCCAGTCCCCGTCTGTATGCAGTTTTTTGTCAATATTGTCACCTGTTCCTCCCACTAGCACACAATGGCCTCTTACGAAACAGGATTTAAAGTGTGCACAAGATGTTCTGCGTGCGTTTACACACGCGCGGGCGGGGGGGGGCCTCAGGGTTTTAGGGTTTTACAGTCTCATCCGAAAGACTTTTTGGGGAGGGAGAGTGGAGTCAGTACTGATGTTAACTCCAGGAGAAAAATCTCCTCGCCCGGGACTCAGAACCGGGTTGTCAAATTGCCAGCGCAATGGTTCTGACCACTACTAGGCTAGAAAGTGGCTGTGACCACTGAGCAATGTTCTGACCACTACTAGGCTAGAAAGTGGCTGTGACCACTGAGCAATGTTCTGACCACTACTAGGCTAGAAAGTGGCTGTGACCACTGAGCAATGTTCTGACCACTACTAGGCTAGAAAGTGG
Organism: Stramonita haemastoma; assembly: GCA_030674155.1. NCBI lineage: Eukaryota > Metazoa > Mollusca > Gastropoda > Neogastropoda > Muricidae > Stramonita > Stramonita haemastoma. The sequence goes on from CM060340.1 coordinate 37,886,224, forward strand.
CTGTGACCACTGAGCAATGTTCTGACCACTACTAGGCTAGAAAGTGGCTGTGACCACTGAGCAATGTTTGACCACTACTAGGCTAGAAAGGGCTGTGACCACTGAGCAATGTTCTGACCACTACTAGGTAGAAAGTGGCTGTGACACTGAGCAATGTTCTGACCACTACTAGGCTAGAAAGTGCTGTGACCACTGAGCAATGTTCTGACCACTACTAGGCTAGAAAGTGGCTGTGACCACTGAGCAATGTTCTGACCACTACTAGGCTAGAAAGTGGCTGTGACCACTGAGCAATGTTCTGACCACTACTAGGCTAGAAAGTGGCTGTGACCACTGAGCATGTTCTGACCACCTCTAGACTAGAAGGGGCTTGACCACTGAGCAAGTTCTGACCACCTCTAGACTAGAAAGTGGCTGTGACCACTGAGCAATGTTCTGACCACCTCTAGACTAGAAAGTGGCTGTGACCACTGAGCAATGTTCTGACCACCTCTAGACTAGAAAGTCGCTGTGACCACTGAGCCACCCCTCCCCCCCCCCTTTTTTTTTTCTCTCCTTCTCCTTCTTTTATATCGAGGAGGATAATAACGGAAACAACCACTCTCATACTTTGTGTTTTTTACATCCCCCCTCGCCCTGCGCGTGCGCGTGTGTGTTCGCACCCACAACCCACAACCCACAACCCCTCACACAGGAGATGGGTCAGAGGAAAGCGCAGGTGGACTACGAGCACGCCATGCTGGTGCGGCACCACGAGTCCACGCAGGACCTGGAGTACAAGCAGCTGGCGGCCCTGCAGAAGTGCAAGGACGAGCAGCTGAGGCGCCAGCACGAGACGGAGAAGGAGAACCAGAGGGACTACAACGCCCGCGCAGAGCAGGACCTCCGCAAGAAGCACGCCCTGGAGGTCAAGCAGCAGCCGCGCAGTCTTAAGGTTAGGGAGGGAGAGGAGGGGTGGTGGGTGGGGTGGGTGGGTGGGTGAGGGGGGGGGGGTTGGGTGGTGGTGGGGGGAGGTGAGGGTGGTGGTGTGTGGGAGGGGGTGGAGGGGGGGGGAGGTGTGTGTGTGGGGGGGGGAGGGGTGGGAGGGGGGGTGGTGGGGGAGGGTGGTGGTGGGGGAGGGGGGGGGGAGGGGGGGGTGGAGTTAGTGGGAGGGGGGGGGGGTGTTTAGGATTTTTGGTTGGTGGTTTGGTTGGTGGTGGGGTTTGTTGGGTTGTTTTTTTTGTTTTTGTTTTTTTAAGGGGGGACAGGGTGACTTTAACTCTCTTAGTCCTGACCTGGGATTTGCCAGGATTGAATGAAATCCCCACTCAGAATCCCAACCCGGGATTTACACACAGTAGTTTTCCATCAGGCAGTGACCTTCGCGATCGCCAACACATGCCGAAGCTCTATCAGGCCAGAAAGGTACAGAGCCTGATGTGAGAGTCTGGAAGTAATTATAGCTGCTGGTATGTACTTAGAAGGAGGAAAGGCGAGCGAGGTGTGTGCCTGACCTGATTTCCTGATGGAATGTGAAATCTAGGGGTAGTTTGTGTTCAGAGTATCCGAATGCAAGGCGTGAAAATTGCAGCTTTCATCAACAGTTTAATTTTGGTCCATCACTTTCATGTAAATGGCAGCTTTCATCAACAGTTAATTTGTAATCATTTGCCATTATGTTGGACCTATCACTTTTATGTTGCTTTGATGTGCACACCCTCTTTCTTTTCTTTTTTTTTTTCATTGCCCCCATTGCAGTCTGCTATGTAGGTAGCGTTATGCTGTAGGTTCTTGAAGTCTGGGTAGAGCTTCTTGGTCAAGGGGGTAGGTAGGGTGAGAGAGGCCAGGTCCTGTTTGAGAGTGCCTTGTGTTGCAGGCAGCCCCTGTTCTGTTGTCTGGCTGCCAGTCTGGCAGGGGTGCTGCTGTGTATGGCCTGTGCAGAGTACCCTGTATTTATACCTGGTCATTCAGGTGCTGTGGTTGTGGTCTGTTCTGCACCTGAATATCATAGAGACTAGCTCCTGTGGCAACTGCAGGTGATAGGAGTCTCTTGCTGTCGTTTGAAGGGTGCTGCATCCACTTCTTACAGTTGTAGATTATTCAGGATTTTCTTCCACAGCCTTTGCCATCAGACCAGAAGGTATCTGAAAATAGAGTGTGATTTACCTGTCTTGTAGATGGTTTCAACTGTTGTTGTTTTCCACCTGGAGAGATGCTATCTGATCCAAGAGTGAAAGCAGTTAAAAAAAAAAAGTTGAAGTCTGTCCCGAGCCTAAGGCTCATCAGGCCGGTGCTTATCCCGTTTCTGTGGCGTTAAGTGACCGAGAGTCATAGACTCCCCCCTGGATAGGACGCCAGTCTATCACAGGGTTAACCCCCAACAGTTTGGTGAAGCATAATTGTAAGCCTTTGGAGCTTGAAATGACATTTATTGCAAGCCGCCTTGGTATGCATTATTCCAAGACCAAACCAAACCAGGACCTATATTTTGTGTGTGTGATCCATGGTCACCAAATATTTCTTTCCCCCTGCGATTTTTAAAAGGTCGGTGTAGTGTGGTGTCTGTTAACCCTTACAGCACTGAATATCTGCTGACAATTACTTACCCTATCCTGAATTTCTGTTCTGGCACTCTCCCCTTCAGTCCTGTCAGTCGGTTTTCTGGCGACAACGGTACTAGAGGAGGGTTTGTTTATAGTGATCCGTCAAGTGGCTAACTGGCATCAACGGACTCTGAAAGTAGTTTTGATACGGCAACACTGCTTCCCCTTGTCCACGAGAATGTTTATAAAGCTTCGTGTGTGTGTGTATGTAAAATTTACCTAGGTACCCATTTTGCACTCTTCTGCACCTCAGAAACCCAGGAATTGAAGGAAAATTTGGATTTAGCCTAGTTTTCCTCCTTACGGACTGAAGGGTAGCAGAAAGCTGAGCCGGAAAACAGGCTTGTCGTATTGAAAGGGTTAACAAAGAGATGGGAGGGATGATCGGCCAAATTACAGCAGAGAGGAGAAGGACAGAACTGTGCCGAAATTTTGAGGGAAAGGCAGACTTAAGGGATAGAAATGGAAGGAATAGAGTTGTCGAGTGTACTTTAGGGGTGCCCCACAAGTGGTTCAGACTTACATAATAATATAATAATAATAATAGAACATACTAATACATAATAGATACATAGAAGAGACAGATACATAGTTAAAATAGACAGACAGACAGACAGACAGGTAGATAGAAGGACAGACAGACGATAGATAGTAGGTAGATAGACAGACAGACAGGTAGATAGGTAGACAACAGACTGACCGAGACCGACCGATCGATCTATGACAGAGATAACAAAGCGGGGGTTGGTTGATGGTGCAGGCGAAGGAGATCCAGATCCGCAAGCAGTTCAACGAGGCGGTGAAGACGCAGCAGCGGCAGTACAAGGCGCTGAAGGAGCACGTGCTGCAGACCACGCCCAAGCCAGAGCAGAAGGCGGTGGTGAAGAAGCTCAAGGAGGAGCAGATGAGAAAGCTGGCCGCCCTGGGCGACCAGTACGAGGCCTCCATCGCAGAGATGCTGCAGCAGCAAAACGTCAGTGCTCAGTGTGTGTGTGTCCTGCTTTGTCTGGGCGGGGGGGATTTAAGTTGGTTTTTTTATTTTTTTTATTGATTCTGCAGTGTGTTGTTGTAACGGTTAAAATGAGCATGGTTGTCTGTTGTGGATCTCGGGGGGGGGGGGGTGTGGGGGGGGGGGGGGGGGGTAAGCCCTGTGAAGCTTTAGTGGTCATGTGCTCTTGTTCTGAAAAATGGTAGTGTGGGTTCGTTTTTTTTTGTGTGTGTGTTGTTTTTTTTTTTTGTTTTTTTACCTGGGGATTATATCGTCATTTGAAAACTGGATTGATTTGTTTGGAGGTTAATCTTTGGGGTGGTTTGCATCTTTAGCCATCTCCAGTCCATCATGGACTACTATTGATCACTTCCAGCGAGTATTCTCTGTAGATTATTTTTGGATATACTACTTTATGTCACAGCAGATTTCTCTGCGTGAAATTCGGGCTGCTCTCCCGGGGAGGAGTGTGTTGCCACAAGTGCAGCGCCTACCCATTATTAGATAGATTTCTATCTTTCCGCAGTTTTTTTTTTTTTTTTTTTAATGCTGGAATATACAGCATTGAGTTATAACATCATCTAAAGGAAACAATTTTAAAACCCAAAAAATATTTGTATTTAATATTTAGTATTCTTTGTAAAGATGTGACAAGGGGATGTCTTTCACTGGTTAGCTAGAAAAGATTGTGCAAGACAAGCTGGGCAGTGGGCTGTAAAAAAGAAAATTGCTGTTCATTTTGTGATGTGTTGTTGGAATGGAATGTGAAGCGTGTAATGAGAGATGGCAGGGAAGGGAAGGGAACACAGAACGTTGCATGTGGTGGCTGTTGCATGACGCCCTGTGTGCTGTTTTTTTTCAGCTGACCGTGGTAATAACTGTTGCTGTCACACCAGCTCCTTGGTGGTTCACTTGGGGTTTTTTTTTTTTGTCGTTGTCTTTTCCTGCTCAAGTGTGGGCCTAGACATGGCTAGGTGTTTGGTTTAGGCTGTGTGTGTTTTTTGTGAATGTGTGTGGGTTTTGTTTTTTTTGTGAGTGTGTGTGTGTGTGTGTGTGTGTGTCTGTCTGTCTGTCTGTCTGTCTGTCTGTGTGTGTCTGTGTGCTGTGGGCAGTGTGGTTGTTGTTTATTTGGGGTGTGCGGGCTGTTGGTGGATCTGGTATCTGTGTGGGAATTCAAAGGTCTGGTTCATGTTTGTGTTTGTCTTTCCATAAAGAACGCTCATTGTCTGTGTGTTCACCTGCTTGTGCATAAGTGTGTGTGTGTGTGTGTGTGTGTGTGTGTGTGTGTTGTGTGTTATTGTGTGTGTGTGTGTGTGTGTGTGTGTGTGTGTGTGTGATTGTGCTTGTTCACCGTCATGCTCTGTGTTCTGTGTGTGTGTGTTGGTCTGGGTTTTTGTGGTGTAGGTAGCGAGTTCATAGTTGTGTGATGATTGGTGTTGGGTGGTTGTGGTGTAGAACAGTGTGTGTGTGTGTGTGTGTGTGTGTGGGCATGCGGTAGTTAGAACCACTTGTTTCCTGTCAATGTTTACTATGATAGAAATGTCTTAGACGAGGCTTGAGGGCTGGACCTTTCACTGTGTAAGGATACAGTGTCACTGATGAAGTCTGTGCATCATTGTAAACAGTGATGCCACTTGTCTAACCCCAGTCCTGTCCCACACAGCCATAGTATTTATTTTTTTCACTGTTAATGTCAGGGTTACAGATTGATTTTCTGTTAGGAGGTAGGATCTCATGTGTATTGAGATTTTCCGGGCGTCTTTTTTTAAAACTTTGTTTGGAATGGGTTAGGTATAAATTTACAAGATGTGTCCTGTTTGCAAGTGACTTTATTTTGATGTGTTCTAATGACATCCCTGGTTTTGAGTATTTTTTGCTCTGAGTGATTTAAATGGAACAAAATTATGAAATGTTCCCTAACTTGGGAAAATTAGCACTAACTTTCTAAATGTTATTAAAAAAAAAATTCATATTGGAACTGAAATGTTTATACATATTAAAGTAAATTGTGTGTGTTATCTATCTGTCTATTATTTTCGGTTTTATTTATGTCTGTTTGAAGTGGCGTCAAGGGAAAAGGATAAGGGAAATTATAATCTATATTTCACCACTTGCAGTTTTGGAAAAGAAGTTTGTGTGGGTGCTGTGCTGTTTGAATCCTTTTCATTACTTATTCAGTATAGTTTGTCATTATCAAGGACTTTATTATTCAAATTACTGGAGTTTGTGTAGTTGGTCGTAGCATGTTGCCAGTCACAAGAAAGATTTATAATTCACTTAAAAAACCTAGATGATGGTTTCTAGATGATGGGTTTTAGAGATTATTTAATAAATGGTTCTGTGATATTCGTTAGTAAGCTTTTGCAAGTTCACAGTTTGTGTACATGTGTAGTCTTTCGAGATCTCAAAGGGGAAAAAAGCTACATAGTTGTGCTAGCTACTTGCTGATGCCACTGATGTATCATCAGCTTACCCAAACTAGATTCCTGATATGTCTGTCTCTCTGGCTCAGGCTGGAGTGTGTCATGGAGCCCTACCCTGTCATCTCTTTCCCAATTCGCTATTTGTTGTGTGTGTGTGTGTGTGTGTGTGTGTGTGTGTGTGTGGTGTTTGTTTTTTATATCGAGGATAATGGAATAAGCACTTATGTGCTTTTTCACATCCAGTCCCCGCGCATATGCAGTTTTGTAAATCTTGTCATCTGTTCCTACTGGCACACAATGGCCTACTCTTATGTGTGCAAGATGTTCTGCGTGCATTCACACAAGGGGCCTCGGTTTATAGTCTCATCCGAAGGACTTTGGGGAGAGTGGAGTCAGCACTGATGTTAACTCCAGGGGAAAAATCCCCTCGAATGGGAATCAAACCCAGGTTGTCATATTGCGAGCACAATGTTCTGACCAGTAAGCTATCCCACCCGTGTGTGTGTGAGTGTGTGCGTTTTGTACATGGTATTTCAGAGACGTTTCCCATTGGTTTGCAATTTTGGAAAAGCTTTATTGGGACAGAGGCAGGGAGATTGCTTTTTTTTTTCTTTTCTTCTATAATCTGTTTGATGAAACATGAGGGTTGAGAGTAAAATAAAGGGCATTCCACCCCCCACCCCTCTTTTTGTCTTCAAAAAGTGTATATATAACATCTCGTCAAAGAAGTTTGAAAAAAAAAGCATGATCCAAAGCATAGTGAATTTTAAAGCTGTTTGTGCTTAAAAATGACAACAATTTGTACGGGCCAAGAATCACATCATACCTATCTCAGAAAAAGAGAGAGAGAGAGGCGGAGGGAAGGAGAGAGAGAGAGTGTGAGTGAGGGAGGAGAGAGAGAGTGTGAGTGAGGGAGGAGAGAGATAGGGTGTGAGTGAGGGAGGGGGGGGAGGGAGGGAGTGAGAGAGAGTCTCACTCTCACACAGAGACAGAGAGAGAGAGAAGTGTTGGAAAGAAAAGGAAAGTAAAAAAACAAACAAAAAAAAAGCCCCTTTCCTACCTACTACACCTCTCTTTACCTGTCCCCCCCCCCCCCCCCCCCCAGGTGCGTCTGGACAAGACCCAGATGGGGGAGAAAGAAAAGGGGGGAAGAGAGAGAGAGAAACAGAGAGAGAGAGAGCGGTTGGAAAGAAAAAAAAAAAGAAGAAAAACCTTACCTACCTACTACTACACCTCTCTTTACCTGTCCCCCCCCCTTCAGGTGCGTCTGGACGAGACCCAGATGGGGGAGGCGGAGGAGCTGCACAAGCGGCTGCAGCAGGAGCTGGAGCTGCTGATGGTGTACCAGAGCAAGGTCAAGGAGAATGCCGACGCCCAGCACAAACGGGAACGCAAAGTCCTGGAGGAGCGCGTGACCTTGAGGAGGGCTCTGCTGGAGCAGAAGGTCAGAGGGCGTGGGGTTGGGTTGGGTTGGGTTGGGTTGGATTGGGTTGGGTTCAGGAGAGCTTGTGTAGGCGTTGTTTATTGTAAAGGTAAGGTAAAAAAAGGGTAAAAGTGTCCTCATAACCTGCGTGGTCGTTAGGCGAGCGAGGCGTCATCAGAGACCTCAGCTTCTTCTCAAGGGGGCCAGCATATTGAGGGTGGCGCCCATCTCCTCTCCCCTCACTGCTTTACTTTCCCTGACCCTAAAGAGGGTAGGTACCCATTTACAACTGGGGGAACTGTACTGTAGCCAAGGCGCGCAAACGGTCACCCATCCAATTGGCAACCAGGTTCGATGCTGCTTAACCTTGGCTGGGGGAAAGCGAGCACTCTGACCACTGAGCTATCCCGTCCCCTTTATTTATTATTTGTTTTTATCGTTATTATATTGTTTCCAAGTTTCATTCTATGCTATGTTATGACCTGGATTTTGTCATGAGCCAGTAGAAAGTAAGTCGAGTGTCGCCTGCAAAGATGCCTAGCTACAGCGAATTGTATGAAGACAGTCGGAAAACTCTGTAGACTCCACAGAGGCAGACCTGGGTCCTATTTGTTACTGACAATACTGTAGTTATTATCTGTTGAGATAACTGCAAAAAATAGGTAACAGACACAGTCTTTATGGTCACGTTTGTGTTAAGCGATGTAGATACTGAAGACATGAGATCTGTCACCAGTTATCAGAAAGAACATCTGGACAGTGTTGACAGCAGCCACCCCTCCCCCTCCCCCTAACTGTTGCCTGATGTGTGTGTGTGTGTGTGCTGTCGTCTGTGTGTGTGTGTGTGCATGTGTGTTTGTGTGTGTGGTGGTGTGCGTGTGTGTGTGCTGTGCTGTGTGTGGTCGTGTGTGTGTGTGTAGTCGTGTGTGTGTGTATGTGTGTGTGTGTCTGTGTGTGTGTGTGTTGTGTGTTTGTGCGTGTGTGGTGTGAGTGTGTGTGTCTGTGTGTGTCTCTGTGTGTGTGTTTTTGAAATGATTTGATTTATTCTTTTCTATCGAGGATAACGGGATAAGCACTCTTGCGCTTTTTTTACATCCAGTGCCCGTGTGGTCGCAGTTTTGTAAATGTCATCTGTTCCCACTGGCGCACGATGTGTGCATGTGTGTGTGTCTCTGTGCGTGCGTGCATGCTTGTCTCTGTGTGTGTGTGTGTGTGTGTGGCACAGATGGAGGAGGAGAGAGCGGGCCTGAGCCGAGAGGAGTCGGACAAGTGGCGGTCGGTGACGGAGCGGCAGATGGTGGACCTGGAGTCGTTTGACGTGGAGACGACGGCCATGGGGCTCAACGCCAACGAGGTGGCCGCCGCCTCCCTGCACCCCGCCCCTGAGGACGACCAGCTGTCCACGCGCGGGTCCACCCTCTCCCTCTCCGCCAGCAGCAGCTCCAACTCCTTCAGCTCACAGACCCCCTTATAACCTCACGCTCCACACCCTAGGCGCCAGTTTGGGGTCCCGTCTGTGGGAGTCCCCCCCTGCCTGCCTGCTGCCTGCCTGCCTGCCTGCCTGATGCATGGATGGAGAGGGTAGGCAGGACTAGGTGGGGTGACTTTGCCAAGACCTTTTCTTTCACATGTCCTGAAGATGTCAGCCTTGGAGGAACAGGGCCCACTCCCCTTGTGTGGAAAGGTGGAGGGTCCTGATGGAGAAGAGTCACTGGATGGAGGGAGGGAGGGAGGATGTGGGGAGGAGGGGGATGCCGTGCTGTCAGCATCTCCCTGTCTGTGGGGGGGGGGGGGGGGGGGGGGATGAACCCCTCTTTGGACCGGTGGTCTGAAGGGGTCGGAGTGGCTGGAGGTGTGTCAACAGACCATCGTCTTTGGATGTCTTGGAGAAAGCCAGGGCTGAGGTAATCGTGTGATGTGTAGCCATCCCTGTTCTGAGGGGCTTCTTCTATGGTGCTGAGATTTTCAATATCACTCTTTTTGAAAAAGTCCAGAGCAACGACAATAACTATGAGGGAAGTACACTCAGTGACAACCCAAAAAAAAAACAAAAAAAAATAATAGCATTGAACATGCAATGGAGAGTCAAAAAAAAAAAAAAGAGAAGATGATATCCTTACGCTGACACGTGATAAAATAATCAAGAGTGAACTTAACAAGGCAGGACAGCTAGAAGAACAGGGGTCACAAGACATATCCCCTCATCCTTCCTTCCTTCCTTCCTTCCTCCCATTTCCCCGTCATCATCCTTACCGAAGTTGACAGCCAGTAGTGTGTAGATCCATTCCCGCCACTTTGTGAACAGCCAGCACCGAACCTGCTGCCTCCTGTGGAACTGTTGGAGGACAGTGGATTAGCAGTGCTCACTCAGGACACCAGAGGCTTCCAAGGGTACCTACCAGGAGGAGTAAAGCAACAGGGAAAGGGTGGGGATGTTTGCCTTCAGCTTGTAGAGAAGGAAGTTAGATGGAAGCTGTGGAAAAAGGAGGATGAAATGGATCGGTGGTTGCTTCATGAAATGCGCGCGTTTCCTCTCTTTCACTTTGCCATTCAATGTTTTGCCAAACACAAGCGCTCGATCACATGACGATACGTATCATTTGCTAGGTGTGAAACTTAGAGACTTGTGGCATTGCAATGCAGTTCATAGTAGCTGAGGACTGGCTACAGTAGGTCTGTTCAAGACTGACTGCAGCAGCCGTTCTGTAGAAGCAAATCAGTTGTGTCTGTGTTAAATGGGTACCTTTGCCTTCTCCCCAACCTGGGCTGAAAGTCTAGAGAATTTGCGCTTACACAGTTCACTACAAGTTTCCTCAAAATGTGTATTGTGGCAATTACCAGATCATGAACCAATGTGGTGCACGGTACAGTTTCTATTGCCTATGCAGATTTGTTCCCAAGTGTTCGCAGATGTCGGCCTTCAAGTGTAGAGAAGTGTGGAAAAGGAAGGAGCATTTGGAGTTTGTACAGACCACACAGCTTGGTCGGTCCACTGCTGATGTTCCTGACAACTGTCGCCGCACCAATAATCAGCATCATTGAACTGCAGAAAAGAACAACAACAACAAAAACATCAACAGCATAAACACACACTTGGGCTCTTACAGTGCGAGGACGTTTGTGGAACAGAAAAACAAACAAAAAAAAAGAACGGTTACGTGAGTCTGGTTGGTTGGCTGAAGTGTGTACTTAATGATATTGTGCGTTTTGTGATTGAGTGCCTGGTGTTGTATATATGTGTGCATGCATGCAAACTGGCATGTTGGTTTGTGTGCTTCATGTTGGAAAAGTAACAATAGTTTGAAGCCATGGACTTAGAGCAGTGGGTGGATCATAAATGACTGAAGTTGAGTGTGGCGACTGGTGTAGGTTGAGTTGCCAGCTGTTACAAAGCTGCAGTGTGGAGACGTGTGTAGTGTTGTCAACTGATTTTGGGGGGGGGGGGGGGGGGGGGGGTATTTGGCTGCATGCATCTGCACACCACTGAGAGGATGGGCTTTGTGCGCACACATCAACAGTGATTCTGTGTATGTTTTAGAGAGAGATAGAGACTCAGTGTGCATATAGTAGGATAGCTCAGAAAAGAAAATGACTAACTTGCCTGTAGACAAAGACAGATGTGCTATGATCATTTATCAGTGATATAAATGTAGCTCAGTATTTTTAAATCCTCAAAAACTAGGATAGCTAAGAAAAGAGAATGACGAGCTTGCTTGTATGCAAAGGCAGTTGTGCTATGATCATTTATCAGTGATGTAAATGTAGCTCAAGTCTTTTTAAATCCTCATAAACTGACATACATGTGAAAATCTTCAGCTGAGGCTGCATGTTCATCAGGGGAAGAGAGTCATAAGGACCCAGGAACTGTAGAGGAAATTAGTTTTGAACTTAGTTGTCTCATGCACTTTTAGAGAAAGCATGGAAGCTCTAAAATAAGCAGTCAGAAATTAAATCTATTATGAAGGAGTGTAAGTTAAGAATGGTCCAATCAGAAAACACTTTGACAAACATTTAGAATCTTGTAGCGTGCATATTATTAGAAAAGAACATTCGGGAAAGAAAAGATATCTGTGCTAAAAATACCTTGGAGAAAATGCTTGTTATGATGTTTCCTTTGTGAGAGAGAGAAGTGCACTTGCTTTGTGTGTGCTACTGGGTGTGAAGTATGCATTTTTAGGTGTGAGCACAGCATTGCGTTTGAATGTACAAAAGGTCTACCTGTATAGATCAATATTATTTACTAATAATATTTATTGGCCAGTCATTATTTGTATTTATTTGTTTTTGCCAAATTGTATTCATACAATACTTAACTTGGTTTAAAATTTTGGTGCCGTTGTTGTTGTTATTGTTCTTTAACATTTTCAGTGCATTTCTTTATGTTTTCTTGATTTACATTCTTGTTGCTTGGAAGTTCTCAAGTTTTATAACAAAAGTGAATGAACTGTTTAAAGGAAAACATCTTTTACTGTAAAGTGTAGTATACATTTTGTTTTCACAGATCACTTAAAGCCAGGTCTATTGCAGCATATAAATTGTTTAGTTCCCATAATGTATGGCAGGGAGAGTGTAAATTATATGTGAAATGTTCACTGTTCTTTCAAACAAAAAATCCAAATAAAACAAAACATGGAATGATGGAAACGGGATTGTGGAGAACTGGGGGGGGGGGGGGGGGGGGGGGGGGGGGGGGTGGAAAAAGGGACCATTGCATGTACATGTATAGTATGTTGTTTGTTGAAAAAAACAGGCCTTCATGAGTGCTTATTCCGTTATCATTGATATAAAAGAAAAAAAAAAAAAATTTCTAATAAAATAAAATTCATGTGGAATGGGCAGTAAGCAGTGATGGGGAAAAGTGATACTGACCCTGATAAAGAAAGGTAGGTGTAGGTAGATGTAGAGAACAGAGAGGAGTCCTCCAACTGTGTGGTTTGTGCTTCCCGACATCCAGTTTATGAACTAGGCTGGCTGGACAGGGTAGTGAGTAATCACCTGGTTTGTTCCAGTGTGGAAGTGGCACAAAACATAGTAGGACTTCGGAATTCAACCTGTTCGATTTAAACATCAATTGTCATGGACTGTATTCTGTAAGTATAAAGAAAATGATTCAATACATTTGGAATTCAACCTGTTTGATTTGAACATCAATCGTCATGGACTGTATTCTGTAAGTATAAAGAAAATGATTAAATAAATTTGGAATTCAACCTGTTTGATTTGAACATCAATCGTCATGGACTGTATTCTGTAAGTATAAAGAAAATGATTAAATAAATTTGGAATTCAACCTGTTTGATTCGAACATCAATCGTCATGGACTGTATTCTGTAAGTATAAAGAAAATGATTAAATAAATTTGGAATTCAACCTGTTTGATTTGAACATCAATTGTTATGGACTGTATTCTGTAAGTATAAGAAAATGATTAAAAATTGATTCACTGTTTGATTGAACTCAACGTATGATGTATTCTGTAAGTATAAGAAATGATTAATACTTTGAATTCAGCCTGTTTGATTCGAACATCAATCGTTATGGACTGTATTCTGTAAGTATAAAGAAAATGATTAAATAAATTTGGAATTCAAGCCTGTTTGATGAACTCGTAACATCAATGCGTTCAATTGATCGACCAGTATACTGTAAGTATATAAGAAAACGATTAAATAGAATTTTTGTTAAAGTTTTTAAAGAAAACACATCAGCAACAGCTGTCAAATCAGAATCGGAGAATGCAGTCCACCACTTCGTATTTATAATTAAATTGAGTAAAATGACTTACCTTCCAGTTACAGTTGATTTTAAGTAAAGTTTTACCCTCATATGTGAGAGGATGAATAAAATATATGGATATAGACTGCTATCTATTCTTTGTGTCATACTGTAGTATAAAGTACTACATCTTCTGTATCCTAAGAAAAGCATCTAAAATTATTACTTGAAGCAAGTAGAATGACTCCATACTGAACAAAGGTATCCCATAACCTAGGCGGTCATAGGGGAGCGAGGCATCAGAGACGTCAGCTTCTCTAGGGGCCAGCATCTTGAGGGCGTAAAAAAAGTGTTGGCTAGATGCATTTGGCTGAGCATGTAGACCTACAGGCCGTGGTTTGAGTTTCGTTTAGAGTTTAAATGGAAAGTTGAGCCATACTTTCTCTTCACAGCCTAGCCTTTGATATTTTTTTCCATTCATTCTTTTACCATCTCAAAAAGCCTGTTGTGGTGAATCCCCTCGTAATTTTTTTTTTTTTGCTGAGTCAAAACTTGTTACTGGTGTATGTGTGTGTGTGTGTACGTGTGTGTGTGTGTGTGTGTGTGTGTGTGTGTGTGGTTTCATGGGTGAAACTCTTTCACATTGAAAGAAATGAAGCTTGGATCAAGGACCTACCGGTCTTGGCTATGTGCAAGGGTGTCAATTTTTTTGTTGTTGATCATGAACTGTGTTCCTTTCTTGTTTAAGCTGTTTGGCCGGGGTAAATCTCTTCTTGTCCGTAAAATATTGTTCTGTTCCAAAGCTCATAGTAAGTAAGCTTGAGAGAAAAAATAAGCAAAAAATCCTATTTCGTGAATTCAATTCCTTATCTTTAAAACAATCCACTCTTGATTTTTGTTAAGTTTTGTTTTTTTGTTGGTGTTTTTTTTTTTTATATTTTCTTTATAAAAAAAATTTGTTATGGAGTGTTAGCAGCATCACAACTTTATGTATTTCCCCCCCTTTTCTTCTGGGTAGGCACTGGAAACCACTCTTGCAGTATCCTCAACAGATCACAGTAGAGAGCTTCAAGCTTGTCATAAGAAACAGTTTTGTAATTTAACGAGAGAGAGAGAGAGGAGAGAGAGAGAGAGAGAGAGAGAGAGAGAGAGAGAGAGAGAGAGAGAGAGAGAGAGAGAGAGAGAGAGAAAAGAAAGCTTGGCAGCTCTTTATTTCCAGTTTCTGACAAGGTATTTGGTGAATTCATGTAAGGGTTGATGTGCCAACTGTATTGCTATGGACACTTGTGTGAGAATGGTATGTCAGTTGAAATGTTCAGCTCGAGTCGTTTGATGGTGGTGTTTTGTTTTCTTTGACGTTTCAGCATTGGTGACTTGAGTTGATGGGTGAAAGAATTTTATTATTGTGATGACTGTGTTTATTGTTGTTTTTTGTTGTTGTTGTTGTAATCTTGATTGTTAATTGATCATCTCAGATGTTGTCAATTTAACCGAGGGAACTGGTCGAGGCAGTTTGCCATCCATCCTTTGCTCTGTCAGCTTCTGTTTTGTCATAGCACAGCATTGTTTTGTTGTTGTTACTTATTATTCAAAATATATTTTTCCCTTTGTGGATTTTTTCATTATTAGTGATCTATTTGTGTATATATATTATATATATATCTAGACAAGTTAATTTACTTAAAACTTGGTATTTGGATTTATTTTACTTTGTATTTGTATTTCTCTCATGAGTATGTCTACATTGGATTTATTTTTATTTTTGAGGGGAGAGGGGGGGGGCTTTCTTGACCCTTTATGTTTGTGAATGGTTGAATGGAAGCCTTTTTTGGGTTTGTTTTCTAAATTATGTTATGTTTTATTTATGAATGTCACACCAAGTTGACTCATGGACTTCAAAACACACTTCCACTTCCCATTCCCTCTGCCCAATTCTCCCCCAAGTCCTCTATATTATTTTTTTTTCCACTTGGCTAAAAAGCTTTGTTAGTTGTATCCTCCATCAGCAATGTGGCATGAGCATTTTGGGTTAAAAATAAGCTGTCTGGGCATGAGGTTTGGCTGGGTTATAGCAACATGCACTCAGACGTGAAATGGTGAAACTGTTGTTTTCTCATACCTTTTCCAGCCTCCATTTTCCGTTCTTTTTCTTTTTTTCTTTTTTTTCTTTTTTTTTTTTAGCACATATATAGCTGCATTCCTTTTCAGACTATTCCCCATCCTTGCTTTTCAAGCAAAGCTTGCTGTAGTTTCCCCAGCAGTCTGTAATTTGTCATATGCACGGTTTCTGTAAAATTCTAGATAGTGAAATTTCAAATCGTACGAGTATTATTCCTACACCTGCTTAAGGGCTAGGTAGTAGGTGGCTCCTTGACCCAGCCTCTGTTTCTCGAGATTTCATGTTTGGGACTTAGGATGTCCAGTTCAGCACTAATACTTGGAAAAGTTGTGTCAACATGGGGATAAGATACCTTGATTTGCAGGAGTTCCAGAATTGATAAGTTTTTTTTAGCAGGGACTAGTACAAGAAGAAGAAGAAAAAAAAGAAAAACATCCAAAGCAGGAAAAGAGGTGTTTAAAAATTCATGCAGTGTGATTCACACGGTGTGAGTGTGCGCACATGAAATGGAAATGTCCGCGGTGTTGCTTAATGACTGTGACTGCAGTGATGTGCAGGAGGCAGACTGTGAAGAGAGAAAGCAACCAGAAAGCTCAGGGTAGACAAAGACAGACGACAGGGGCGAGAAGCAAGAACTGGAGGAAAAGTCCAGTCTACTTAATAGAGGACATACCTCCATGAATACATGTGCATTGTGAGCAGAGAAAGGATGTTGAAAGTGTACTTAAACTGTGGGTGAGCGAGTTGTAGTTTGTTTGTTTTTTGTTTGGTTGGTTTTTGAACTGTTTTCTGTGTTTGGTTGTTGTTTTTTTCTGTTGATTTTGAGGATGCACAACATTCCACACTTCCGTGAAATCAGGGCATGTTTTATTGTTTACGAGGCCTGTGTAAAGTAAGGTTTTCACAGTGGAAAACGCTGTTTATATAAAAGTACATATGTGCACACACAAGTGCGCGCGCGCGCGCACACACCACCACACACAACACACACACACACACACACACACACAAGAGTGACACACACACACTCTCTCTCTTTCACTCACTACTGGGTGTTTTTGTTTTATAGTTTGAGTCTAAACCATTTTGAAAGTTTTATATTATCGTTCAAGACAGAAGTGGTGTAGTTAAAGATTTTTTCATACAGATTAATTTTTTGTACCTATTATTGTTTTGATTTTTTTTGTTTTTGTTTATTGTTGATTGTTTTTGGGGGAGGGGGGGGGTTGTTGTTGTTTTATTTTGGGGGGGGGGATGCTTTTTATTTTTAGTAGTTTTGGTCACTCTCATTTCATGTTCAGCTCTGTTTTTGTGTCTTGTTTCATATTGATCTTTGCTTCTTTTCTTTTTCTTTTTTTTTTTTTTTTCAAATGTGATATATATATGATACCTTAATGCATATGCTTTTTTTGTAATATGATATAAATATAATAAGTGCATACAGAAATCAGTGACATATTCAAGGTTCGGTCAGTCTGTTAAGGTCAAGATATTTAGTTTACACAGATTTGGTCCCATCTAGAAGCAGTCTGGTTTTTGTTCTTCCATCGTCCTTACAGCCTGCAGTGTTAGTTGTAGTCGTTTTCTTTGTATCTATATATACTTTGATCAAGTTGAAACATGGTTTTCCAAGGTGATACTAACAGTTGAAGTTGGATAAATGCAGTGATTCTGATGGGCCCCTGCAAAGGTCAGGTGTTTGAGAGAAACAGCTTGGATTTAAGGGTCTGTTGTGTGTGTCTTTTGTTCCTTGTAAACTAGTGCCAAGGAGTGGATTGTTCGTTGTGATCATTTGTAACGCTGGGGTGAGTGTGTTGCCGTGATGTCTGGTATAGTTCATTGTCATTTGCTGATGAACTGTGGATTGATTGATTGATTGATTCTGCGTGAAGTTTCTTGTCGAGGCCATGAGGTGCGCAGGCTGTGTGCCACACTTTTCTTCTGTCGGATGTTCATTCATGAAATGAAAATGAGTGCTCTTGTGTATTTCTGGAGTGAAAAAAAACAACCCCCAAAAACAGAGACAAATATGCACATGTGTGTGATGTGTGTAAGAAATTGCAAAAGGAGTGCCAAACCAACACCGGTTTGTGCAGTTATCGTGACCTTGTGAGTGCAATGAAGCGTGGAGAACAGGAGCAGTACACACATCGTTGTGTTCAGTTTGAATTCCTATATATATATCAGGCTTCCTTGGATGAACGAACTCTCTTTTGGTTCTTGCGTGTCTAGAGTCTTTTCTGCAGCAGATCATTGGAAATGTCGTGGATGTTTTTTTCTGTTGATGTTTGTTTGGCAATCCAGCTGCCAGTCTTGAAATCATTAGTATTCTCAGTACGTAGAGTTGGAGGAGGGTGTGTATGTGTGTGTGTGTGTGTGAGAAAGTGTGTTGTCTGATGTCAGTGAAGAAGGTAGGCTGTGTCAGTGTTGGCAATGTCAGTGAAGGTCAGCAGTGTCAGTGAAGAAGGTGGGCTGTGTCAGTGTCAGCAATGTCAGTGAAGAAGGTAGGCTGTGTCAGTGTTGGCAATGTCAGTGAAGAAGGTAGGCTGTGTCAGTGTCAGTGAAGAAGGTAGGCTGTATGCTACCTAATGCTCATGTACTGGTTAGTACTCTAACATCTATATACACTTTTTTTTTCTTTTTTTTTGAAATCACAGCTTTTGTGCATGCTTTGGAAATAGGTGTCTTTTTCTAATTTTGTAATGTGTGCGTGGGTGTGTATGAATGAAGGGTTAGGGTTTTTTGTGGGTTTTTTTTTAATCGAGTGTGTGTGTGCGTGTATGTTGTGACTGGTTTACAGTTAAAATGGCAAAAAAGCCAGTTCACGTCACTGGAGGGGAGAGGAAGAAGAGCATTGTAGAGGAGGAGACATCACAGAGCACAGCACTGCAGCTTCTTCACCCCCCCCCCCCCCCACACACACACACACGCACACACACACACACACACACACACACAGGGCAAAAACATGTTGTACACATGTATACCTTATCTTCCTTTCTGCAGCATTTTACACAACATCACAGTGATCCTCTTCCTATCAGAATTACCGTTACCTACCAGTTATTGTCCACCAGTTTCCCTTCTCCGTCTGTCTGTCTGTCTGTCTGTCTGTCCGCTACATAATATACATGTGTCCATGTCGGTGCAACTGACCTGACCTGCCTATTTTGCATAATGTATGTGTGTGGTGGCAAAGGCGAGAGTTGCCGTAGCTTCAAGAGGACAGGAGGTGCTTTCTCCACTGCAATGTGTACAGATGATATAAATATTATATATATCTATATATATTGAATGATGGTAGCACGTCTCCTGGCTGTGTGCTTGTGTGTGATTGCGAGAAAAGAGAGAGAAAGAGAGAGAAAGAGAGTGCTGGGTGTAGCCCAGGAGATGTGTACTGTAAACTATGCCCAGGCACCTATAGCTCTAGTATTTAACAATGCAGATGGAATTGTATTTTCAACATAATGCCAGCTATTGAAAATAAAAAAAAAGGAAAAGAGAAAGAAAAAGCCATGGTCTCTTATTTCTTTTGTGTTTTGTCCTCTGTGTGTGTGTGTGTGTGTGTGTGTGTGTGTGTGTGTGTGTGTTCTTCAATTTAACGTCTTTCCACTTAAGTGATATTAGACGAAGTGTGTGTGTGTGTGACTCGTGTGTGCCCTTCCCCCCCACAAAAAGTTAGCAATCCATTTTGTGCAAGATCATTGACTGGGATGGTGAGAGAGAGAGGAGAAAATCGATGTGATCTGTTTTAAAAGTTGATTTTTCAGTCAGGACTGTCAAGTGCTATGGGTTTGTGTTCAGCTGTTCATTTGGGACCCCACTGAGAATCTGTCTTCACTACAATGACATGCATTTGAGAATCGGAATAAAAACATTTACAACTTAATTTTTTATTTATTTATTTATTCCTTTATATCAAGGATAATGGAATAAGCACTCATGTGCTTTGTTTACAACCAGTACCCCGTGTGTATGCAGTTTTGTAAAATCTTCTCATCTGTTCCCACCAGCACACAATGGCCGACATTTAGGAAAAGTGAAACAGGATTTAACATGTACACAAGCGTTCGCACACAGGGCCTCGGTTTATAGTCTCATCTAAAAAACCTTTTAGGCCCTGTGTCAAGGGCAAGTTGATTTGATTTTGATTTATTCTTTAATATCGAGGATAATGGAATAAGCACTCATGTTCTTTTTTTTTACATCCAGTACCCCGTGTGTATGCAGTTTTGTAAAATCTTCCATCTGTTCCCACCGGCACACAATGACCTACTCTTACGGAAACAGGATTTAACATGTACGCAAGCGTTCGCACACAGGGCCTCGGTTTATTAGTCTCATCTGAAAGACTTTTAAGGCCCTGTGTCATGGGCAAGTTGATTTGATTTTGATTTATTCTTTAATATGAGGATAATGGGATAAGTACTTGTGTGCTTTTTTCATCCATGTCCCCGTGGTATACAGTTTTGTAAATCTCATCTGTTCCCACTGCACAACAATGGCCTACATTTACGAAAAGCGGACAGGATTTAACATGTACCAAGCGTTCGCACACAGGGCCTCGGTTTATAGTCTCATCCGAAAAACCTTTTAGGCCCTGTGTCAAGGGAGAGTTGAACCTACCTAGCCTAGCAGCAGAGTTCCCTCCCCCTTCAGGTAGGAGGGTGCATGCTGGGTATGATCGTGTCCATACCCAACACCTGCTGCCCTGACTGGCCTGCCCGCTCATGGGGCTATATTAAAAAAAAGAGTAAATTTATACATGTTTTGCATGCATTCAACACTCAACCACCCAGGTTTATGATTTCCTCCAGAGGAACTTTTAAGGGGAATGGGTTAAGGTTAGGGCCAGTGTTAACAACCCCATGAGGAAAAAACCCTTCAGACAGCATGTGAACCCATGCCTTTAGTGAATGTCAGATTAATTTGGAAAAGGGGGGGGGGGGGGGGGGGGGGGGGGGGGGGGAGTGGTGGTTGGAGTGTTGTTTTCCTGATGTGATGGCCAGGTTTCAAGGTACCATTGAGCCACTTGTTCAAGGCATTTAAATTTTTTTTTTTATCCTACACCTGTACCAACTCCACTCCCTTGAAAGCCTCATTCAGTCACTGAAACTATGAAATGAGGTCCCTGTGCGAACATGCGCAGAACATCTTGCTCACACATTACTACCTGTCCTCACCTTCATCACTGAAGAGTAAAGCCAATTTCATGAGGTCCCCTGTGGGAACAGATGACAAAATTGAAGTTTAAAACGCATACACATCAGCACCTGTTCCACCTTTCAGAAGAGTTAAGCCATCTCATGCCGGTGTGGGAACAGATGACAAAATTGAAGTTTAAAACGCATACACATCACACCTGTTCACCTTTCAAAGAGTTAGCCATCTCATGCGGTGACTGACAAAATAAGTTTAAAGCATACACACACGTCCCTTAAAGTACCATCTCATGCGTGGGACAGTGACAAAACTTAATGTTTAAGCAAAAAAAAACTGTTCTAAAGTCTATACCGACGCAAAAATCTCACTGTTGATGAATCTCAGAGCTTAGCGGAGGAACAACCAAGCAAAAAAGTATTTTGAAAAAAGTAAAAAAAAATCATGTGTATAACTCTCTAGTCTAACCATATGGCTTTCCTCCCATTGGAGAATGATTTTGGGTTTTTTTGGTTTTGTTTTGTTTTCGTTTCTCATTTACAGCTGTAAGTCTCACCAATGGTTAGATTTATGTATGCGACAATCAAACCAAAACTACACACCGTCAACTCTTACAATATTTCCTGAAATTGAATAATATATGTTATGACTAGCACCGGTGACTAGAACTATAGCAGGAGACTTGACCTGTCAACATCAATACTGCAGAATCACACACACACTCACGTACTCTCTCACACACACACACACACACACACACACACACACACACACACACACACACACACACACACACACACGCACGCCGCACGCTACTGCCATGTAACAAAAATCAGCATGCTTTAATTAAACAGCACCTCATTAAAAAATAATTTTTAAAAAATCATGATAGATACGCCATGATTACAGAACATGCCATTCCTTGTTCCAAATCAAATCTCAACACTTTCAACAACCACAAACAATAATGTCACACAAACACAGGCTTCCTGTGATCATGAAATAAAAAACATCACACACGCTGCATGTACCAAAAACATATCCTGCTTCAGTTCCCTCTGAAACACAATCACCTAATCTGCTGTTGATGTGAAGCTACTCTACCTGCCAGTTTCGTACAAATCCCAAAACATTTTCATTAAAAAAAAAAATTGACAAGAGTTGAGATCTGAGTTTTTCTCCTAGCAGTAAGTTTCTGGGGTCCCAACTTTTTCACTCGTTTTCCTTCTCCTTAGAAAAATAACAACATTCCCTCCCCCCTCCGCCCCCCCCCCCCCCAAAAAAAAAAAAAAAAAAAAAAAACCCAACAAACTAAACACAACAAACAAACAAACAAGACCACCAACAAAAAAAATCCAAATTAAATGAAAATCAACTTCAATCACTCATTGTGACAAAAGCCACAACACATTATTTGTTCCATATTCATGCAAAAGCTGGTTTATTTGAAAAAGACAAACTTTAACCCCTAGTCATACCTTGAAACACAGGGATTTTTCTTACTTTCTTTCACAGATTTGTTGATTTTCCAATCAGGGAATCTTCATCCACTGCTTGTAA
>CM060340.1:37910693-37928193 GCA_030674155.1 Stramonita haemastoma
GATTGATTTATCAAACTAGATCTGTCTATTTATTTATAATGAAATATCAAGTATCATTTTATTCCTTTTGCTTTTAAATGTGTTTTGAAAATCCCAAGCACTCATTCTGACAACTGTTTTTTAAATAAACTTGCCGTTTTCATTTGTCACATCCTGCAGTCTATCATTTCAATTGTAATAATGTTGCACAGAAATGTCCGATTTTCAATCTGTTTTTTTTTGTATTTGATAGCCACTTTATTGCCATTAATACATGTCATATACTAAAAATTGACCTCATGTGCACTCCGTCTCATTTATGGGGTGGAGCGTCACATTTGTCTGGGTTTATGTTTGCTCTAGTGTGTGTGTGGTAGTGTTACGTTTTTGTCCTTCAATTTCATTTTTCTCCCTTGGCTGTAAGTTTTCCCGACATTTTTTTGGTGCCTGTTTTTCCTGGGCATAGTTTGGGGGGGGGGGGGGGGGGGGGATTCCAGGGTGGTAATCACTTATATTCATTTTACAACCTTTTATTCTGGAAATTTATCCAGCGGTATTGCAGCTGGTCACTACAAATGAAGGTGACTTATTTTCTGACCTAACATCAGTTGTGACAAGACTTTACCAAATTTCATGGTGAAACATGTCACCTGAATGCATTCAGAGTAAAATAGAGCTAGAGACATCTTGATATTAGGGGCCGTGTATAACAAGGTTCATAAAGGGACTATAGATCAAAGGTATCAGGGCAAATATCATTTTATCTGAATTCACAAATAATAACAAGGTTCATGAAGGGACTATGAATTAAATGCATAAGGAAAATATCATTTTATCTGAATTTACGAATTTATCTGAATTACCTGAATTTATCTGAATTAAGGTTCATGAGGGCACTAATGAATTAAATGCATAAGGACAAATATAATTTTATCTGAATTTACAAATAATAACAAGGTTAATGAAGGGACTATAAACTAACTGCATAAGGACAAATATTTCATTTGAATTCACAAATTAAAAAAAAAGAATAGTACCTAAAAACCCTCGGGTTTTGCAAACACTCAAAAAATCATTTCAAAGCCCTTATTCAATCAGAAAGCTGGGAAACAAGCCCTCAAATAACATCTAGCCCAGCTTATATCAAGTATCATCTAAAGATTTTGTACATCTTTATAACCATAAAGGTAAAAGTAAAGCTGTCCCCTAATGAGTGGTCATAGCGGAGCGAGGCATCAGAGACCGCAGCTTCTCTAGGGGCCAGCATGTTGAGGGCGGCCGCATCTCCTCTACCTGCTGCTTTACCTTCCCTGACCCTAAAGAGGGCAGGTACCCATTTACAGCTGGGGGAACTGGGGGAACTGTACTGAAGCCAAGGCGCGCAAACGGTCACCCATCCAACATGGTAACCACACTCGACCTGGTTAAGCTTGACGGGGAAAGCGAGTGCCCTGACCACTGAGCTATCCCCTCCCCATGATTCATAACCACACTATCAGAATAAAACGAGAGTAAACGGGAAATCATAGCTAATGAACCTAACAAAACTATCTGTGCACCCAAACACTTTTCGATAGACTGATGAAATAGAATAAAAGGAAAACTTTCTTGAAAGAAACCTATGTACAACATAGTCGATGGAAAAAAATTTGGAATTTTACACAGTGACCAACTCTTCAGTATAAAGGGAGGAGCTTTATTTCGTGACATGAAGTGGGTGGGAATTTAAGTTTATACTTTATCCCAACTGAATCAATAGGAAAAGAAAAGCTTTTCATACTTTTGACACCAACTCACTACACCAGAAAGACCTGTGAACCTTGAAAAAAACGAGTTTAATTTAAAGCAAAGTCTGCAGGTGGAGAGCCACAAAGATAAAACAGTGCATGGACTCCATTCACTACAGCAGGCGCCTTTTCCCCAACACTACAACTATCCTGAGTTAGCTTCAAAGTATCATTTTTCACCATGTCTTTTCTCTTGTACAAATAGATCCTCTAATATGGTTCTCTCCGGTCTGGAATTAAGTATTTTCAGCTGGCCTGTAACTCAGTAATTAGAAAAAAAAGTTTATATATTGAAAAGCATTTAACAGAATATAAATGGCAAAAATATTTTAAAGTTTGACACCAACTCAATATGAAAGGAATCAATCTATACTTATATTACAACTAAATCAGTATGAAGAGATTAACTTTATACTTGTATAACAGACAACTCAATATAAAGAGAATAACTATATACTTTGATAACAGCTAACTCAATATGCAGGATAGAACATTATGCTTTGATAGAACTAACTCAGTATAAGGGAAGGAGCCTGTTAACACGAACTAAATGAATATGAAGAGAAAAACTATAATTCTCCGATACAAAAACAAGGAAATATGAAAGGGGGAAGGAACTCTATACTTTTGTAACAACAGAATCTAAAGAAAAACTTTACAGTTTGATTACTATCTTAATACCAAGGTTAGAATTTTATACTTAAATCCAACTAGTTCAATAGGAAGGGGAGAATTCTATGCTTTGACCTAACTAGTTCAATAGGAAGGGGAGAATTCTATGCTTTGACCTAACTAGTTCAATAGCAAGGAGATAATTCTATACTTTGACCTAACTAGTTCAATAGGAAGGGGATAATTCTATGCTTTGACCTAACTAGTTCAATAGCAAGGGGATAATTCTATTCTTTGACCTAACTAGTTCAATAGGAAGGGGTAATTCTATGCTTTGACCTAACTAGTTCAATAGCAAGGAGATAATTCTATACTTTGACCTAACTAGTTCAATAGGAAGGGGATAATTCTATGCTTTGACCTAACTAGTTCAATAGCAAGGGGATAATTCTATGCTTTGACCTAATAGTTCAACAGCAAGGGATAATTCTATTCTTTGACCTAACTAGTTCAACAGCAAGGGGATAATTCTATGCTTTGACACCAACCTATTTCATAGAATGGGGGAAAAAAAACTTGGTAACAATTCAAGGGGAAGGAATCGAAGAAATCTTCACTGACCAACCAAGTGACTTGAGGTGAAAGAAGAAAAACTGTATACCTGATAACTAGTAGAAATAAAGGCCCAAACCACGTGTCACATTATGGAGGCAAAAACCATGCCTTAACCCCCTACGGTAAGCACTTAACCAGTATTACCACTATTTTCAAAGCTTAGCCGAAGACATGTCTTTTTTCTGTTGTTGATGTTGTATTATAGTCCCAGCAGAGATATCTAATTTATGGACTGTGGTCCGAAGCCATCCTACCCCCCCCCCCCTCTCAAAATAGTACAATTCTTGAAGCAATAGTTCTGTGCAAGCATAAGGATGCTATAATTATTACTTTTTTCTGCATGTTATCTCTCTTTTGCAAATCCTTCCTCTATCACGGTTTTCTCGGGAAAAAATATTTCCAAGAGGTCAGTAACCCCAACCCCCTCTTTCCCTGTGCTGCTGTTCCCTTATACAGCTGTTTCCCCATACCGCAGAACTGAGTCAAGAGTTAAGGAATCCGTGTCAAAGAGTTAATTGTTAGGATCAAAATGGTGAAGTGTTCGGGTTTGCGGCATGGGGCAAGAACTAGGGTTAGAGTTGAGTGTTAACAGCTCCAGGGAACAGCACTACAGGGGAAAAGGAGTATCGGGAAAAGTACTGCTCTTTCTTGATACATCCCTGCACTTAGTTTGTGCATCATTTTCTCCGCAAAATCAAGGTAAAATAATTTTTCTCTGTGAAATATGCGATGCTGTACCAGTAATGACTATGGCAAAGGTTTGCAACACAACAAATGTTTGAATCTGAGTGTACCCTTCCAGGAGTTTTCGTTACATTTCTGTTTTGTACTGAGTACTTATAGGAAATAAGATTTAGAGTTTTCTGCATGTTTGGCGCCCAAACAAAATGATATTGTAAGCCAGAAAAAGCTTTGCTGGACCAATCATCTTTCGAAAGTTATCAAAATATTACTTTTTTTCGGTGTGTGTGTGTGTGCGTGTGCATGTGCGTGGTGTGTGTGTGGTGTGTGAGAGAGAGAGAGAGAGAGAGAGAGAGAGAGAGAGAGAGAGAGAGAGAGAGAGAGAGAGAGAGAGAGAGAGAGAGAGTTGTGTTTGGGACCTATCCTCACCCCATCTCAGTAGGCTATAAGAAAAATGTGCCCATATTACGACAAGCTGGGACATGAAGAAAATTACTGTTTTACTTTGGAATGAACAAATTGGAAAAAAGAAAAGAACTTTTTATAATACTAGCAAAACATTCAAGAAAGAACTTAATATTTAGGAACTATTTTAATTTGGAGGAAGATCTTTGTTTTTTGACACCTTTGGTATCAACTAAAGAGGTAAAGAAAAGAAAACTTTATACTTTGATAGCAACAACTCAATACAAAAGATTTTTTTTTAATGCCACAAACTAATTCAATATAGAAGAAAGAATCATATAAATTGATACCAAATTACTTATTATCAACAAAGAAACTTTATGCTTGGACACCAAATGATTCCACATAAAAACTTACTTCATGATTTGATACCAACAAGGGGAGACTATCATACCTTTACACAAACAAACTGAAGAAGAAGGGAAAAACTAGCCTATGTATTTTAAAAGCAACTAGCTCAATAGAAAAGTAATGGCATTGGACTTTGATACC
This sequence comes from Stramonita haemastoma, assembly GCA_030674155.1. Classification (NCBI taxonomy): domain Eukaryota; kingdom Metazoa; phylum Mollusca; class Gastropoda; order Neogastropoda; family Muricidae; genus Stramonita; species Stramonita haemastoma. Next base: position 37,915,325 of record CM060340.1, read on the forward strand.
AGCTTAATCGGAAGGAAGAAACTTTATACTTTCATACCACATAATTCAACATGTAGAAAAAAGTTTTCAATGAAAAGAAAACTTGAATACGAAATAAGTATGAAGGACAGATGTTTATACTCTGATTCCAACTACTCAATATAAACTAAATAACTTAATACTTGGATGAAAAACGATTGAATGAAAAGAATAGAACTTCATGCATACGGTAAGCAGCTAACTTGATATTTTGGGGAAAGGGCTTTATTCCTTGATACCAACTTACTAAATCAGGAGAATTTTTATACCTCGATTCTTACTAGCTAAATACGAAAAATAACTCTATGCTTTTAACAACCAATTCAACATGAACAAAACTTTATTCTTTGATACCAACTGAATCAATATTAACTAAAGAACTATATACTTTGATTCTAACTAACTCAATTGGAAAAAAAGGCTTTATAATTCATTTGTCCTAAATATAGAGGGAAATCACTATATTTTGAAACCAGCTAACTGAATTTAAAGGAAAAAAAATCATTCTTTGATACCAAATAATTCAATCTGAGGCAAAGAAGATTAAACTTTGATACCAGCTAACTCAATATTAAAAAAACCCATTAAACTTTGACACTAGCTAACTCAATTTGAAGGAAAGAACATTGAACTTTGATACCAGTTAACTCAATATGAAGGAAAAAAGTCGATACCAGTCAACTTGTCAAGTCAACTTGATATGGAAGAAAAATGTCATATTTTAATAGCAACTCGAAATAAGGGAAATAAAACCTCTTTTTTGTACCTCTGTGCTAATCAACTCGATATGAAGGAAAAAACATTCTTTTGTACCAACTATAGAGGAATGCAAGATATTCATTTTCCAATGCTCAGTATTAAAGAAGGAACTGTGCACCTTAATTCCTACCTGCTCAATATGAATGTAAGTACTTTGTACCTTGCTACCAACTTTTTCAATACCAGTACAAAAATATCTTAAGGCTAACTCAATGGGAAGGCAAGAGCTGATGCCTTGTTAATAACGAATTCGATAAGAAGGCAACGACTTTATTCTTTCACTAACTAAACATGAAGGAAATAAAGTGTCTGCCCAGATACCAACTAACTGAATATATCTGAAATAAGCTCTACATTTTGCATAAAAAGACCTCAGTGCAAAGGAAAGAGACTTTATCCTTTGTTCACTACTACCTGTAGGGGGATAGGGGTCGGGATAGCTAAGTGGTTAGAGCCCTCGCTTTCCCAAGTCAAGTTAAACAGCATCGAGTGTGGTTACCAGTTGGATGGGTGACCGTTTGCGCGCCTTGGCTTCAGTACAGTCCCCTCCCAGTTCACCCAGCTGTCAATGGGTACCTGTCCTCTTTAGGGTCAGGGAATGTAAAGCAGCGAGGGAGAGGGGATGGGCGCCGCTTTCAACATGCTGGCCCTTAGAGAAGCCGAGGTTTCTGATGCCTCGCTTCCCTACGACCACATAGGTTATGGGACACCTTTACCTTTATATAGGGGGACGGGACAGCCTGATTGGTTAGAGCAATGCGCATTGGGCCAGTGATCTGCTGACCGGGTTCAAATGCCGTTCAGGGGGATGTTTTTCTCTGGAGTGAACACCACTGCCGACTCCAACCACCCCCCCCCCCCCCCCCCCCCCCCCCCAAAGTTTTCCGTGGAGGAGCTTAGCCTTCCGCGGTGTAGCGTAGCCTTCCGTGGTAGAATCGTGTATAGTGTTTTCCATGGTGTAGTGATGCATAGTGTGTAGACTTCTGTGGTCAATTCTCCACGGGTGTTGTACTCCCATGGCATCAGAGGAGCCTGAAAAGGGAAAAGGTTTAGTTGAAAAATAAAAATTCGTGGTTTTGATTTCGTTATATATATATATATAATATATATTTTTTTAAATTTATTTTTTATTTTATTCTTTTATATCGAGGATAATGGAATAAGCACGCGTATGCTTTCTTACATCCAGTCTCCGTGTGTATTCACTTTTGTAAAACTTATCTGTTCCCACCAGCACACTATATGGGGATTGTTCCTTGGCTAAAACTCCCACGCTCACCGATGGTGAGATTTTGTGTATCCGTCCGTTTTGTTGTTGTTGTTGTTGTTGTTGTTTTTGAATAACTTTAAGGTAGCCGCATTCTGACTGGAGATTTCATTTCGTTAAATGTTCATGCAGTGAACGAAGCTTAAGTTTTCTCTAGATACATCTCAAAACACCCATTCCAAAGGACTGACCGGAATCCACAAGGGAAGCGGAAAGGAGGTCGACCAAAACAGACCTGATGCAGACGCATTGAAGCAGAGACGAAGGCAGCCGGAATGACGTGGGCCGAGCTGAAGAGCATCTCCCAGAACCGAGTCCATTGGAGGAGTGCTGTTGTGGCCCTTTGTTCCCAAGGGAACCCACAGGCCTAAGTCAAAGTCCTTTCCCGTGTTACTACTAGTCCTGACTTCCACCCTCCAGAAGTCTTCAGGATAGGTCTTTAAACTGGGAAACAAAAACAAAAACATACATGGTCCATGCTCACAGATGCAAGTTACAGATATAAGCAAAGAGCTCATGCTGGTTAATGTTCAGCTTTGATTTAATGTTGGGTTTTTGCTTTTATCCATGACAAAGTCTTTATTTATTTATCTACTTTTCTATTTTCTTATGTATTCATTTATTTATCTATTTCTTTTATCTATTTTATTTTTTCTTTATATCGAGAATAATGGAATAAGCACTCATGTGCTTTCTACATCCAGTCCCCCTGCATATGTAAATTTTAGTCATCTATTCCCACTGGCACACAATGACATACTCTTTTGAAAAGCCGAACAGAATTGCATACGTCCACACACGGGCCTCGGTTTATAGTCTCATCCGAAGGAGAGGACAATCTCTTCTGAAGCCTGAATACAGCTGCCTATATAGTAAGGTGCTTGAAAAAAAATGGCCACATAGGCAAACTTCTCACTCAGAAGTCCGCGAACTGTGCAGTCAGTGATATTCCTTAGTAGGATGCATGGAACACAGCGCATATATCTCAGAATGCTCAGCTGTGGAATGCCCAACAACAGATGACACACTGGCATTACCTCATTTGGGTGTTTCCACTTGCTCGTGCCGCGTCCTCAGGTATTGAAGTACTTAAGGCGGGACCAGTCTTGATGACAGAAGGATTCTGCACAGACAATTGAAAAGTTTTCAAATTAAACTCCAGCGCACGCGCGCCCACACGCGCCCACACAAATACACACACACACACACGCTCACGCACACACACACACGCACACACACACGCACGCACGCACGTACACACACACACGCAGAAATAATATGCAAATTTTTTTCCAGTAATATTCCTATGAGTATGATGTGCCAGACTGAGTGCATGTTCAAGAGGACTCTCAGAATGTTGATCTGCGGACTGCCCAACAACAACAACAACAGATGACACACTGGCATTACCTCATTGGGTGTTTCCACTTGCTCGTGCCACATCCTCAGGCATTGAAGTACCTAGGACGGGAACAGTCTTGATGACAAAAAGGATTCTGCACAGACAATTGAGAAGTTTTCAAATTAAATTCCAGCGCACACCCGCACGCGCACACACACATTTTTTCATTTGTAGGACATATCTTCTTAAGGTTTTTCCTTTTTCAAATATGCATATCTGTCTGTCTGTCAGTCAGTCAGTCAGTCAGTCAGTCAGTCAGTCAGTCAGTCAGTCAGTCAGTCAGTCAGTCAGTCAGTCAGTCAGTCAGTCAGTCAGTCAGTCAGTCAGTCTGTCTGTCTGTATATTTTTTTTTAGACGAATGGCTTGATGAAAAAAAGCAATTCCACTGCTTATTCAATGTACCATCTGGAAATAAAAGTTTGACTTGACTTGACTTCACACACACACACACACACACACACACACACACACACACACACACACACACACACACACACACAACACAGAGAAATATTATGCTCATTTTCCCCAGTAATATTCCTATAATATGATGTGCCAGACTGAGTGCATGTTCAAGAGGACTGTCTCAGAATGTTCAGCTGTGGAATGCCCAACAACAACAACAACAGATGACACACTGGCATGTTCAAGAGGACTCTCAGAATGTTAATCTATGGAATGCCCAAAAACAATAGAGGACACACTAGCATTACCTCATTGGGGATACCACTTGCTCGTGCCACATCCTCAGGCGTTGAAGTACCTAGGACGGGAACAGTCTTGGTGGCAGAAGGATTCAGTCCTTGACAAATCAGGACCAGCGCTTCTGACTTTGGCCTGGCGATGACAGAATGATTCTATGGAAAAACAACAACAACCCCCAACCAAGATTGAACTCAAATGCCTGCACGCAAACACACGGAAACACACAGACAGACACAGACATACAGAGAGAGAGAGACAAGGCAAGGCAAGGCAAGGCAAGGCAAAGGCAAGGCAAAATTCTTTTATTCGAGGATAATAGATAAGCACTCATGTGCTTTTTTACATCCAGTCCCCGCCCCTTTCAGGGATAACATCAAGATAAAAAGACAGCCTCAACTAAAACAAGAACAATTATAATGATCCAATTACCAAGAGCAAACCACACCAAGTATCAAACAACAGGTAAGAAATAAGACATAGATACAATATTAAGGTAATGTTATAAAAAAGGCACTCATTCAAAAACGAAAATAAGAAGGAAGAATTAATGATGTTTTTGATTTGAATAATAAACAAGCAAACAAAGAAACAAAGAAACAAAACCAAAAACAACAATAACAAAAACACAAAAAAACAAACAACAACAACAACAAAACAAAACATAAACAAACAAACAAACAAACAAAACAAAAAACAAAAAACAAAAACAAAAAACAAAAAAAAAAGGCGCAATGATTATAGATCAAACATGAGAATATGATGAGGTTAGATGACTGAAAACATCAATCCACCACCATCTATCATCAAACTATGTCCCATAAAACATAAGATTTTGATAAAGGGTGAGAAAGAGCAACAACAACAGATAAGAAATAAGACAGAGATACAATATTAAGGTAATGTTATAAAAAGGCACTCATTCAGAAACGAAAATATGAAGTAAAAATCAATGAAGAATTTGATTTAAGTACAAAAAAACAAACAAAAACCAATCAAAGCAAAAAAAAATCAATGAAGAATTTGATTTGAGTACAAAAAAACAAACAAAAACCAATCAAAGCAAAAAAAAAAAAAAAAAAAAAAAAAAAAAAAAAAAAAAAAAAAAAAAAAAAGGCGCAATAATTAAAGAGCAAGCATGAGAATATGATGAGGTTAAATGACTGAAAACATCAATCCCGCCATCTATTATCAAAATAAGTCCCATAAAGCACAGTTCTTGAACAAAAAAAAACCCAACTCACACACACACACACACACACACACACACACACACACACACACACACACACACACACACACACACACCTCACTTAGTCTTATGATTATAGTCATAAGATCATCATAATCTGAGAGAAGTGAGGAGGGAGAGGGCAGATAGTTTGAGAGGGGAGAAGTGTGGTTTGTTATTTTTGATTCATCAAGTAGATTAGAAGGTGATTTTTTAAGGTTGTTAATGATTGATGCTGTTTAATTGAGTCAGGGAGGGAGTTCCATAGCGTAGGGCCTGAATATAGTAAGCTAGTTTTGAACAAGTCTATTCTTGGGATTGGGACACTTGGCTTTACCGTATTTCTGGAATGATTCATTGGGAATTTGTCTTTTAAGGATGTGGGGACATTTCCTGTCAGTATCTTAAACATCATGATGCCTTTGTTATATTTTAGTCTTTGGTGTAGGGGAAGGATATTTAACTGAGTATAATCTCCTTCTAGCAAGGTTGTTTTCTTCAGAAGGACCAGTTTGAGACCACGTTTATACAGACTTAGTAATGGTTTCATGATATTAGCACTGGCAGAGTCCCACAGGGTTGCAGCATAGTCTATTGAGGATTGTATATAAGCTTGAAAAAACAGTTTCCTTGAATGAAAATCGAGAAAGTGTTTAATTTTAATCAACTGGTAGACTTTTTTGGACAAGTATTTGCATAGGTGAGATATGTGGTAGAACCAGCTAAGATTTTCATCAATTGTCACTCCTAGAACTTTGTGGTGAGAGGTCTGTTCGATTGCTTCCTTTTTTATGTGAATTGGAAATAGTTTATGTGGTAAATTTTGTCGCTTTTGTCTGGTAGTGATAAGCATGCATTTTGTTTTTTGGGGATGGATAGTCATGTGGTTCAGTTCAGTCCATTTGACAAGGTCGTCAGTGCTTTTTTGTAATAAAGTTGTGAGATAGTCAATGTCATTATGGCTCATATGTATGGTTGTGTCATCTGCAAATAGTTCACATTTGGAATTGATATGTAGAGGAAGGTCATTTATGTATAATGAAAAGAGAATAGGGCCCAATATGGATCCCTGTGGTACTCCATAATGAATGGGCTTTAGTTTGGATGTTGATGTAGCTATTGAGACACACTGGTGCCTATTTGTAAGATATGAATCGAGTAGTCCTAGGGTTTTTGTAGAAATGTTATACAGGTTTAGCTTTTTAAGGAGAAGTTTGTGATCAATTGTATCAAATGCTTTTTTGAAATCAACAAATAATACTCCACAAAATTTATTGTCATTGATGTTTGATAGCCAATTATCTACAAGACTGGTTAGTGCTGTATGACACGAGTGCTTTATTCTAAATCCAGACTGATTAGGATGAAGTAAGTTGTTGATTTCTGCATGACGGACTAAGTGTTTATTCATATGTTTTTCCAGTGGTTTTGAAAGGATCGGTATAATGGAGATGGGCCTATAGTTTGAAGGATCAGAAGTATCGCCAGACTTGTAGATGGGGATTACTTTAGAACATTTGAAGGCATTGGGGAAATAGTTCTTATCAAGGCAGAGGTTATATATATATTGTTAGGGTGTCTGTGATAACTGGAGCTGATAATTTTAATATACTGCTGTCTATTCCATCAAGACCACGCGTTCTTGATTGTTTGAGGTGAGTCAGATAGTTGTAGACCTCTGAGACAGACATGAAAGGTATGTGAAGTTTTGAAGGAATATGCTTTTCTTGGCAGTATTGTTTTAATTCATTAAGATTATTGGACTCTGAGTTATCATTGCTAATTAGGTTGGAGAAACATTGATGAAGTGGTTGTTAAGCTTTTCAGCGGAGATGTCTTTGATTACATTTGATTTAGGAGTTGATTGATTGTTTGTTATTTGATTTATTGCTCGCCATACAGTCTTTGAATTTTGTTTGGAAGATAGTAGGTCTTGAAAATATTTCTTTTTTTCACGCCGTTTTTGTGAGATTATGGCGTTTCTTAATTTTTTTGACTCATCATAATATTTGTGTTCTTTTAGAAGGTCTCTAAGATAACATGCTTCCTCTAGTTCCTTTGTGAGCCAAGGCGGTTTGGGGTTGTGTTTGATCCTAATGGTTTTAAATGGAGAATGTTTGTTATAGATTTCAGTGAACGTTTTTATCCAAAACTCAATGGCTAAGTCTGGATCAGTAATATTGAAGGTTTCTGAGAGTGTGGAGTTGCATAAGTCTATGAGAAAAAGCTGTTCATTAAACTTTGCAAAGGAACGATAGGTTATAGTTTTATGGCCAGGTTTGGGAATTTTTGTTCCTTTTTTTGACCATGTGGCACAGACTGGGTAGTGATCGCTGCAGTTGTAGACAGGGACACAAGTTTCTATGATGTTTTCTGGGTTTGATACATAGATGTGGTCAATTAATGTGTTTGAATTTGATGTGACTCTTGTGGGAGATTTAACTAATTGGTGAAGATTGAGTGAATTCATAACTTGGGTCCATTGATTATGTACTTTTGTTAGGTCTATATTGAAATCGCCCAGTAAGATTATTTCCGAGATTCAAGTAGGACTTCGTTTATCATGGAGTCAAATTTGTCTATCCAATTTATTCTTTCACTTGGATTCCTGTAACAGAACCCCAACATAACAGGCCGTGTACCTTTCATGGAAACTTCAATCCAGATAGATTCTATTTCATGACGTTCTAGAACGGGCAAACGTTTGAACGTTACAGAATCGCTAATATAGATTAAGATACCTGTTTCTTTTGGCTTTTGTGGATCTTTCCGCAGGATTTTATAACCTGGAATGTGTATGTCAGCATCGGTTATATGTTCAGTGAGTCTTGACTCAGAAAGCCCTAGTATGTGGAATGGTTTGCCTTGATTTGTGATGAGTGTTGATATATCTTCCATTTTGTTAATTGCATGGTTTATGTTTAGGTGGCAAATTCGTAAGCCATTCTTGGAGGGCCAGGTATTGTGTCTTGGATGCATCTATTACAGGTAGTTTGGTAAGCAGTTATTATTGAGTGCAAAGATTGGTGAAGAGAGATATTAATATGGGAGGAATGTTAGCACTTGATTGGGGATGGAATGAATTAAGAAGGAATAAAATCAAAATCAAAATCACTCTACATATGACACACAATGGTATAATCAAGATCAAATCAAATCACACTACATATAACACACAGTGGTATAAAAACTGATCAAATTAAGTGTAGGCCTACTTCAGAAAAAGAGTCAAGTAGACCTAAAACAGCAACCTGGTGTTCAGGTGGTGTGGTTCAGATAATTATAGAAATGGGACAGGTTTTGAAAAAACAAAATGAAAAACTAAAAAAAACATAAAATAAAGTAAGGCAGAACAACACAATTAACTCTGGACAATCAAGGCAATACTATGCCAATCAACGTTTATAAGCAATATCAATACAACAAGAGTGAAAATAATATGGAAAATATCCTTATGCACAATCAGCACAGTTCCTGAGAAACAAAATGTTGATGCACAATCCAGAGGATTCAGTCACAGTCTTGTCAGTATAGAAGTCTGGTCTGGGAAGGTCCAGTCACAGTTTGTTACACAATACTATGTCATTCAACATCTATAGATGATAACAACACAGCAAAGTGAAAATAATAAGAAGCATATCATGATGCATAATCAGCACTGTTTCTGAGAAATAATATGTTGATGCACAATCAGCAGTCCAGAAGATTCAGTCACCGTCTTGTCACAACACAACAGTGAAGTAATCAAAAGCATATGATGATATGATGATGCACAATCAGCACAGTTTCTGAGAAACAAAATGTTGTTGCACAATCAGCAAGATCCAGAATTCAGTCACAGTCTTTTTGGTATAGAATTCTGATCTGGAAATGATCAGTCACAGTTTGCTGCACAATAGGAGCACTGGTTGGGTGGACGAACCTTCAGCTAAAAAACAAACTAGCTGGTATATATAAGTTTCAGTCTGTGGCGAGTTGATAGTTCAAGACCATGGGTTGCAGAGCACAAGTGTCAGTCTTCATAATCTTGTCTCATTACACATACACTTATATATACTTGTACACATCACACATAGGCATATCTAATGCACACACACACACACACACACACACACACACACACCACACAACACACACACAAATCATGCACTAACTCACATGCCTTTACACATATTTGGAGGAGTTTGACTTATCACACCAGAGTTTCTATGGTGTACACTGTGTTGTACTGGCGATAAGGTTCTCTTGTCTTGAGAGCTGGAGCTGGGTAAGGTCTGGTGGTGAGCATTGCTGGGTAGGGTGGGGACAGGAGGTGGGGTGAACGCTGGGTCGACACTGATTGTAGTTGTTGGAGGGTCAGTCTGTTGGCCCAGACATTGTCGTTCTGGGGTTGGGGTTGGGGGGTGGGACGGTGTCCAGTCATCTGTGGTAAATAAGGGTATCTGGGGACACTGGAATGTCGTTGGTACTCTTTATGTAGTAGTGCTGAGGGTTGGGTCTTCTGTTCGTCAGTAGGTGTGTAGTGGGTGTTGTCAGGAGTGGCTGTCGTTTATGTCTGGGGTCAGCATATTTGAGGCTGTATGCTAACCTGTCTGAACCTTTGGAGCTGGGATGAAATGGGTCAGAATAAAGATCTTTGCGTGGGGCCCCACTGGAGGTTGTAAATATATTAGTGTGGTCTGCAAATGGGATGTTTTCTGCAGCACACACTTTAGCTAATGAGATATTGGAAATATTGACGGTTTTCTTTAGCGGGTGCTGTCCCATTGGGGGGATAATGGATGATGCCAGCAGCCTGGCTCGGGGGAATACATGTTTGATGTTTCTGATGAGCTGAGTCCATTTACTTTCAGTGATGGCTGTATATTTGCATGTATTTATTCCTGTGTGAAAGATGATGTGCTGTATTTCTTTGTTGTTGGGAATGTGTTGGAGCCAATGAATAAGGTCATCGACAGTGATACCTGAGATACTGAGGTTTTGATTTTTACCTTTGTAGAATAGAATATCGGATTTGATATGTTGTGTTACCGAGTCTCCTAGGATGAGGTTAGTTGTGCTGGAGTGTACTCTTTGTTCTGCTAGTTGTTGGCGTGGTGTGAGAGTGTTGTCGGTGGTAGTATGTTGTGCTTCAGAAGTGTGGGTTTGGGGTTTTGTGTCTTTTCTTCTTTTTTTTGGAGAGACTTTTGTCCATACGTTTGGGTTTGGTTCATTGCCCTCAGGGATGTTGGATGTTTGATTGTCAGAGTCTGTTTGGTTGTTGTTTTTGATGGTGGTGACAGTGTTGACTGTTGCTTGGTTGTTGATTTCTTTAGTGGTGTTGGAAGTTTGTTTGTCAGGGTCTGTTTGGTCGTTGATTTTGGCAGTGTTGACTGTGTCTTGTGGTAAAGGTGGGGTTGGATGAGCTGGGGCTGGCTTCTGATCAGGGTTGTTATGAATACATTGTTTTTTGTTTTCGTTTCCCCGAGGGACAGAAGAGAGAATCTGTTGGTGGTAGGGAAGGATGATAGGAGGGTGTCTTGTTCTTCATCTGACTGTTCAGCTAAGTGCGTTTGTGTGTGTTCTTTTGATACTGTGTGTTTCAGCTGGTTCAGTTCCGACTTTAAGTCATGGTTTTCTTTTTTCAGTTGGAGAACAATCTTGGTGAGAAAACCTAAGTCTTTTGTGTTTTTTTTGATTGAAGTGGATAGTGAGTGTATTTTTTGTTTCAGTTGTTGTGATGTTTGGGTAGGTGGGTATTTGCAGAGGAATCGAGGAAGGTGACGTGGTTTTTTGTGGGGATGAGTGACTGGTGAGGCAATATGTCGCACAGTATGAACCAGTGTAATTTGTGTGTTGTTTTTTGGCTGATTGTTGGATTGACAGCATGTATTGTTCTCTTTCCTGTTTTCAGTTGTGTGAGGGAGACCATGCATCAGCTCAGGGTGTGGGTGTGGTGTTTGTGCTGTGATTTGTGGAGTGGTTTGTTTTGTGTTCCCCACAGCTGAGTTTACTTTGCCTGGCTGCTGGACTGGTGGGGATGCGGTGGTGATAGATCAGGTAATTGATCATCGGGATTGGGTGGTGGGCTGGTGGGATTGATCAATGATGGCAATTTGGTGAGACAGGGACTCCTGGACGGGGATGGGATATCCTGGGGAATTATTTTACCAGAGGGGGAAGGTTTGAGTTGGGGTAGGGGTAGTTCCGACAGGTCATGCACAGCCTCGTCCAGGTGTGGTTGGGTCTCTTTGCTTCTTGTCAGACTGAAGATGGCTCGAATCACCTGAATGAGTGATTGGAACTCGTTTCTGAGCCATCTTCTGCACAAGTTCCCTTGTACAAGCACAGTTCCTGTTGTGTAAAAAGTGGTGATGGTGATCAGTTTTTTGTCAGCACAATTCACTTGTATTTTAGTCTTGAATAGTTCGTCACTGGGTAGGGTGGTGGGGATGCTAGAGAGGTCAACATTGTCACTGAGGGAAATTGGCTTATTTGGCTTTGTAAAATCCTTCCAGTATGCATTAAAGCCTGGTTGATTATTTACACTGCACATGTAACGTTTATGAAAGACTGATCTTGCTATCGGAAGCAGTGGAAATGGGACTTGAAAAGTTAATTGTTTTGTGTCTATCTTTATATCTATTTGGGGGACCCAGGTACATTGGGTGTCATTGGTGACAGCAGACATAATGAGGGAGGGGGGGGGGGTGACAAGGGGATTGGAGAAGTGGGATGGGGTGGGGTGAATATGGGGGAGATTAGTGATTCTTGTGTTTTTAACCCATGGTCCTTAGTCCTACTGTTCACATTTTTAAGCACATGGCATTCTTCACTGTATACAGTACCATGGCAGCAGTTTGAAACACCCCAGACTAACAGCAATATGGGGGGGGGGGGGGGGAGAAAAGAAAGAAGAGGGGTGGAGGGAAGGGAGGGGGTAAGAACAAGGCTATCAATAGCTCAGCACAGAGTTGTGACCACACTAAGAGGAGATGTTACCAAGGTATGGAGTCACAGTACAGGGCATGAACATGAGGCTATAAGAACACACACACACACACTCACACACACACACCACGTTACTTCATTCACATCAGATAGACCTACACAGGGAGCATGGCAAAAGCTTGAAATCCTTACACATAGGATGAAAATCTGCTGGATTCGAATCTAATATTGTCAGAAATAAGACATCCAAAGTTGACCAAAATTGTCCTGTGGCTAAGTGCACTAAAATTAACTAGAAGAAAAATAATATCACGATGATATGAATTTTACGCAGTCCAATCACCATAGAAGCGCAGAGTTCAATAATAACCACAATTGAAAATAGTAATTGCAGAGTTGAATGAAACATCCTGTTGAGGAGTAAACCTCACAGGGCCTCAGAGAGGTCAAAGTGCAGTGTTGATGAAAGTGTTGAAGTGTCAGCTAGCCTACAGACATTTAGATTGAAGGCGGTCGCACTTGAGTGATACACACACAAAACCACTTGAGGGTGGGGAGGG
>CM060340.1:37933193-37943193 GCA_030674155.1 Stramonita haemastoma
TTTATCTATACATTTCCGAGTACTATAGCTCTTCATTTTCCACAGAAAACAGACTCTTACGTTATTTGTTTAGACATTTTTTTGTAATGAATAAGTGTGGTACAAGTTTCTGGCATTTATTATCAATACATGGTGTCTGCATGATTTTCCAAGAAAACTGTACAACTGTTGAAAGCCTAACCAACAATTCTACTTGTGGTGGTAAATATACAACAGCACTCCTTTAGTTAATTTTTTTTTTTTTTTGGGGGGGGGGGGGGGGTAGGGATAGCCTAGTGGTCAGAACATTGCACACGCATATTTTGAGGACCCCAATTCGATTCCCGTTGGAGGGGATTTTCTCCCTGAAGTTAACATCAGTGCTGACTCCACTCCCTCCCAAAAGTCCTAGGGATGAGACTATAGACCGGGACCGTGTGCGAATGCACGCAGAACATCTTGGCTCACGTTAAATCCTATTCCGCTTTTCGTAAGAGTAGGCCATTGTGTGCCGGTGGGAACAGATGACAAGATTTACAAAACTGCATGCACACTGGGACTGGATGTAAAAAAAAAACCCACATGAGCGCTTATTCCATTATCCTCGATATAAAAAAAAATAAAATAAAAAATGTAAATATCAGGTCCTGCAATACTGCATCACAACCAAAACAAAATGAAAAATTGGTTTAATTTTTATGAGAGTGCCCAGATTGTTTTTTTATTAAAAAATTTTTTTGTGTGTTACATTTTTCCCTTTTATATATTTTCAACTCTTTGGGACCGTCTACTGAAGAAAAAAATGAATGTGTAACTTTTCAGATACCGTTTCAGTAACACATCCAGTAACCTGAACAAAGCTACAAGTAACCCTCTGAGAAAGAAAGATGGTGGTTGTTTTTCCTTTTTATTTATTTATTTATTTTATTTTTACAGTTTTTGCAAGTTTTTATCCCCCTAAGCTACACCTTGTTATACATACCTTTTTCTCTGGAATCTGCGGCCATGAAGATGGTAGGAGAGGGACCCTGAAGAGCAGAGTGCTGATCTTCCTCCGTCAGGTGATGCTGTTGCAGGCATCTCTTCAGGCTGAGGTTTGTGTGGTCCTTGCTGAGGTTTGTGTGGTCCTTGATGTTGAGGTTTGTGTGGTCCTTGATGTTGAGGTTTGTGTGGTCCTTGCTGAGGTTTTGTGTGGTCCTTGATGTTGAGGTTTGTCTGGTCCTTGATGTTGGGGTTTGTCTGGTCCTTGATGTTGAGGGTTTTTTTCTTGTGTGCATGCAGGTTTAAAAAAAAAATCTTTTTAGATAGATGGCTTGATGAAAAAAAGCCAATTTATTGCTTACTCAATGTACCATCTGGAAATATAATTTTGATTTGATTTGAGGTTTGTGTGGTCCTTGATGTTGAGGTTTGTCTGGTCCTTGATATTGGGTCTGTCTGATCCTTCATATGCAAAAACAATTCTTCCTCTGGTGTCTGTGCTGTTGGCCTCCCTCAGCTGTGCCTTGTATGTATAGTTGGTTTACACAGGTTGTCAGGGCAGGTCACCTGGCCACCAGTTTTATCTGAAGAAAAAAAAGCGTCAGTTTATAAGGTAGGTGAACAATCGTGCAGGCAATGTTTTAAAAAAAAAATCTGAAATTGGTTGAAAAATTGACGTCTTTGTTATACTTATAGCAATGACGGTCTTAACTCGTTTCTTTTCTAAAGCAGTTTAGAATCATTGCAGAATAACTTATAATTGAACTGAATTGAATTCAAGTGAAATGGAAATTTTTAACGGAATACCACTTCCGATCACAACATATTTATCTGCGTGAAATTTGGGCTTCTCTTCTTAGGGGAGAGTGGGTCGCCACAACAGCAGTGCCACTTGTTTAATTTAAAAAATCCTGTTTTTTAAGTGTGTTTGCTTCCCTATCAGAGTGGGTTTTTTTGTTTGTTGTTTTGTTTTTTTTTTTTACAGAATTTTGCTACATATCACTTTCTTGGTGTCGTAGGTTCTTTAACGTGTGCTGAGTGCGTCTTGTACGCAGGACCTTGTTCATCCATCTGATCCGAAAGACTTGCACGTAGACCACCACTCACAGTCTAGTAGATGGGGTCAAGTTTCGGGCAAAAGCGGGGATCAAACGCTAGACCCCGATCCACTCATTACCACATTAATGACATCATTGATAGGAGCTGTAGAGTAAGATTCAAATCCTCCAGTCTTTTAGCACAGTGAATAATGACATGCAACATTATTGTACTCAAGATATCAAATGATTTATTTTGCTTATTGTCCACATTCTTCAGTTATGAAAAAGCTTAACACAACTCATAACTCCAGAGTCAAGCAATCTTAATGCGTTGACCGAAACTTAATATCAGCACGTGTGGACAGACTTTAAAATGAACTACAACAACAAAAACATGTTAAAACTCGTTCCGCCTTTGGGAAGAGTAGGCCATTCTGTGCCGGTAGGAACGGTGATAATTAAAAAAAAAAAAAAAACTGAATCCACACAGGTGTGTTTAGACATCATTCTGGAAGTCGGAATGTGGCTACCTTAACGGTGGGTAAAAACAGTCACTATGTAAAATCTCAATTCAGTGAAAACTCGGGAGGACTAGGTTTAGCCAAGGAAACACACACACACACACACACACACACACACACACACACACACACACACAGAGACGAGACGAACAGCAGAGAGAGAGAGAGAAGAAGAGAGAGAGAGAGAGAGAGAGAGAGAGAGAGGAGAGAGAGAGAGAGCAGAGAAGAGAGAGAGACAGAGAGAAGAGACAGACGCAGACAGACAGAAGACAGACAGAGGCAGAGGCAGGAGGCAGAGACAGACAGACAGACAGACAGAGCAGAGAAGAGCAGAATCGAAAATGAAGACAGAAGAAGAAGAAGGAGAGAGAGACAGAAGAGAGAGAGAGAGAGAGAGAGAGAGAGAGAGAGATGAAGAGTAGATAGAGAGAAGATAGAGGAGATAGGGAGAGAGTAGAGAGGTAGATAAAATTTACAAACATTAAGACAACACGCAAAAAAACACATCATTCCATTTATCATTAGCGTCAGTTCTGTTGTGATCACATCAAAACTGCTCTGCAAAAACTTTCAGCAAGAAAATGCTGAACATGTCTTAAAACTCACGATGTCCATTTTCATCTGTGGGTGTAAAGATGCCTGCTGTGTCTTTCATTTACTATAAAGATCATAATTTATATTAAAAAAATCTATCTTTGTCCATTTCCAAATCTACAGCTCTCTCTATTTGACAATATTGAAAAAAAAAAACCAGTTGTAGGAAGAAGGGGAGCATCTTGACATCTTTCCTATTTCAAGCATTTGTTTATTTTTATTTATTTATTTTTTTTATTTTATTTTATTCTTTTATATCGAGGATAATGGAAGAAGCACTCGTGTGCTTTTTTATTCATCCAGTCCCCATGTGTATGAAGTTTTTTGTTAAATAATCTGTTCCACGGCACACAATGACCCTACTCTTACGAAAAGTGGAACAGGATTTAACGTGTGCCAATTTTGCGAGCGTTTGCACACGGGCCTCGGTTTAAAGTCTTATCGATGGACTTTTGCATTGTGTAATGAGCAAGGGTTAAGGTTTCTTTCTTTGGGTGAGGGGGGGAGGGGGTTAAGATCTTAAGCTCACACTAAAAATCTTCCCTTACATCTTGCTTTAGCATCATGACCAAAAACAATCTTGCCTAAAAAGTGTTGTGTGTGTGTTGTGTGTGTGTGTGTGTGTGTGTGTGTGGTGGTGTTTGCGGTGTGTGTGTGTGTGTGTGTGCGTGCGCGGCTGCGTGCGTGCGTCGTGCTGCGTGCGTGCATGTGTGTGTGCATGTGTGCGCGCGCGCGTGTGCGTGTGTTGCGTGCGTGGTGGTGCGTGTGTTTGCGTGCGTGTGTGCGTGCGTGCGTGTGTTGTGTGTGTTTTTGAAGCATGGGTATTGGTGACAGTACCAAGCCATTTTGGTTCATGACAACACAGCTGTGTCATTCAATTTGCAACACCACAGAATAAGCCTGGTTGGTTTATGACACCACTAGACTCGATCAGACCCTTAGCCAAAGACCAAATCACTCCCTGCACTCAAGATCAACATTTCCTTGCAGCAGTTGTCAAAAAAATTACAAAGCAAGTTTTTTTCTCTCCCAAGTTTTAAAACATATAATTATCAACTCATACCTAAATGGCCTAGTTGCTAAGTAGCTACAAAAACTGCAAAAACCTGCTCTAAATGTAACTGGAATTATTTATCATTCAAAAAGCTACTTACCAATTTGTGTTCTTCATCATAGTCTTTATATAAAAAAGACAGAAGCAAAAACGTTGATGTTTTAAAATCCCACAGAGTTTGTTTACCAAGCTGTTCAAGTGGTCCACACTGCATGCAAGAGGTCAGGCCGTTTGAAATGGCCGAAGAAAAAAGAAAAGAAAAATCAAATTCAACTCACCTGACCCACCTCAACAGAGACATGATTTGCACGTGCGTGCGTGCGTGCGTGCGTGCGTGTGTGCGTGTGTGTGTGTGTGTGTGTGTGTGTGTGTGTGCGTGTGTGTGTGTGTGTGTGTGTGTGTGCGTGCGTGCGTGTGTGTGTGTGTGTGTGTGTGTGTGTGTGTGTGTGTGTGTGTGTGTGTGTTGTGTCCCTATATGTGTTTCGTGTCCCTAACTGGAGTAAAACCTTCAACTGCAAAAACCTGGTGTAACTGTAACTGGAACTTATTTCTAAACTGCCGGGCATATCGTTTTCTATCAACACGCTTGAAAAACCAACCCAAAATAATGGCCAAAAAACATACTATACAGATAAAAGCTATGTCGAGACTGCAAACTCAAAACGAGTACATGACTCCCTGACTTTTCCAGGAAAATCTGTTGTTCTATTGATATGCATGCTCGCAAAGAGAATTTCAGATTTAGATTCGTTTGTTTTGCAATTTGCCGTCTGTGCATTGGCAGCCCAAAGGGAAGGAGAAGTTTGTTAAGTTTCCATGGAAGAAGTTCTCAGCTCTCTAGAGCATGTTCCCTTAAGGACTGTGCAACACTTAACGACACAACATGTGCACAACAGCGTTCAGATTCAAGGTTTTGTTCAGCTAGTCAGGAATGTTCTACCGTTTGTGTTTTTCTTTAAACAAAGGCTTACTTCGGGTGGTGGTGTGTACGCTACTTTCAGCAATGTTCCTGCTGCCTGTCTGACTGTTTCTCTGTCTTTCTCTGTCTCAAACCTATCAGAAATATTATGCATGTATTCAGTTGTGTGTTGTGTGTGTGTGTGTGTGTGTGTGTGTGTGTGGTTGTGTGTGTGTGTGTGTACGTGCGTGCGTGTGTGTGTGTGTGTGTGTGTGTGTGTGTGTGTGTGTGTGTGTGTGTGTGTGTGTGTGTGCGTGTGTGTGTGTGTGTTCAAAGACTTGAAGAGTATGGATTTGAAGGACCAGTATGACAATGTGCTTTTCATTTGACTGATCATTTATATATCATGTCCGTTTTTGTTTACTAAAAAGCAGAAGATTTTTTTTGGCTGTTATGACAGTATGGTGTATTCTCTAAAGTCTTGTCTCTCTAAAGGAGTCTAGGTGTTGGTGAGATTACAAGTCTGCTTCAGTGCCAAGCCTGATCACATTGAAGACAGTAATAATTTATGAAAAAACTAGCCAAAAAGTGTATAAGTAACAAATACAAACCCTATATTATTTTCAGTATCAACGAACACATGATAAATTTTATATGGTCATAGACATTGATCTAGTAGGTTAAAGGCATCTGAAAGCAAAAAAGTTGAAAACTATCTTTATTTTAAGCACAACCACTCTGCGATCTGGAAAGAGAAGTTTTCTGTGCTGCTTATTTTCTTATGTACTACTGAATGAAACCTGTTGGATGATTGTAACATTTAGTTTTTGAAAGCTATCAAAATCACTGGCACGTATTCTAAACTTAATCCTAACTCTTTGCTCAGAAACCCTCATCGATGGTACATTATGTGCCTCTGAGACTTGTAACACAGTTTGTGTTTACCTACATACCTTGAACCTATCAATTTTTTATGGTTTAATGCGAATAAAGAAAGGTATTCAAGTTTTATAAAAAAAATGGTCGTGCTTTTGAAAGAGTCTAGAAACTTAAGATTTTTGCTCAAGAGAGGTTTTTTGGATCGTAAGAAAACAACAAGTTATTTTTTCTCCTGTTCTTAAGGCAGCTTAGACCTTTCTTCTGCCAGCACAATCAGAACATCTTTGCTGCTTTGTAGCTTTGTCATTCCAACACGTGATATACTGAAGGGCTGTAGCAAAGTGTGTTAATCTGGACCTGAAGTGAAACACCTTAGTAAAAAAGGAGCAGGGCATTTGAAGTTCTGTATTACTTTGTCCATAAAGTAGGGTACCTATTGCCATTACAATCAACACACCTTTTAACATCAAGCCCTGTGCTGATTCCGAAATAAGTACTGCCGTTTCTTAGATCGTCCAAAAGTCCACAGCAAAATGTTAATGCTGAGGATCCCTCATGGGCGCAGCTTTTTGGGGGCGGGCTAGCTAAGTGGTCAGAGCGCTCGCTTTTCCCTAGTCAACTTAAGCAGCGTCAAGCGTGGTAACCAGTTGGATGGGTGACCGTTTGCGCGCCTTGGCTTCAGTACAGTTCCCCCAGTTCACCCAGCTGTAAATGGGTACCTGCCCTCTTTAGGGTCAGGGAAGGTAAAGCAACGAGGGAGAGGAGATGGGTGCCGCCCTCAATATGCTGGCCCCTAGAGAAGCTGAGGTCTCAGATGCCTCGCTCCCCTACAACCGCCTAGGTTATGGGACACCTTTATCGTTTTTTTTACCTTTAGCTTTTTCATTGCAGAATGTGAGACACTGGAGATGTGTGACAAAGCGTGTCAACACTCAAGGAAGGACGGTGGCAGGATGGTTAAGACATTCGCCTGCCAATATGTAAACCGCGAGTTTCTGGGTTCGTTCCCAACCTCGCCCTTTCTTCCCAGTTTGACGAAAAAAATCGAACTGAATGTCAAAGTCATTCGATGAGACTATAAACCGAGGTCCCGTGTGCGAACGCACGCAGAACATCTTGCGCACACGTTAAAATCCCGTTCCGCCTTTCGCGAAGAGCAGGCCATCGTGTGCCGGTAGGAGCGGATGACAAAATTTAAAAAAAAACCAAAAAAAACCCAGCATGCACACAGGTGTTGTGTTTAGACACCATCCCTGAGGGAAAAAAAAAGTAATGGGTAGGCGCTGCACTTGTGGCGACGCGCTCTCCCCGGGGAGAGAGAGCAGCCCGAATTTCACGAGAGAAATCTGCTGTGACATAAAGTGGTATAAAATAAAAGAAAAAGAAAACTAAAAGCCCCCTGGGAGAACCCGTGCCCTTCGTGACACTTGTGACATAGTGTGCTGTCGGGACAGTACTCCTCAGTAGCCTACAACATGACAATCCATATGATGAAGAGGGGAAAAGAACTATAAAAAAAACAACAACAACGATACTGAAGCAAAATCTCTTAGAAAACTAAATAAATGAAATAAAACTCAGATCTTACGTGCAATTAAAGAAATGATCGCACCTCCTAGTGCATTCGTCTGCATCCATAGTTTGTGTCATTTTCAAGAGAACACCGCCCAGAGTTACTTCAGGCATACAGGGCAGATGCCAGGAAGTACGCCCATGAAGGATCCCATCATTCACATTTTACTGGGGACTTTTGGAGGATCTGAGAAACGGCAGTCCTTATTTCGGAATCAGCACGGGGCCCAGTTGCTCTGCCCGTGAGGGGAGTTCAGTAGTTAGCCTGAAGTAAGGCAACGAATCCAGTAACCGTGAGTTTCTGGGTTCGTTCCCAACCTCGCCCTTTCTTCCCAGTTTGACGAAAAAATCGAACTGAATGTCAAAGTCCTTCGGATGAGACTATAAACCGAGGCCCCGTGTGTGAACCACGTAGGACATCTTGCGCACATGTTAAAACCCCGTTCCGCCTTTCGGTAGAGCAGGCCATCGTGTGCCGGTAGAAGGGGATGACAAAAAACAAAACAAAACAACCCAGCATGCACACAGGTGTCGTGTTTAGACATCATCCCTGAGGAAAAATCGGGGAGTTGGAGTCCCAGGGCGGCTCGGGGCTGTATATGGCAATGTTCTGGTGGCTCCTGCGACGGTACTGGAACCATTGTATCGGTCATTGCCTTTCCAATGGATCATTCCAGTGGCGTGTGGAGAGGGGGGGGTGAGGTCTGCTGCATGGGTAACGCTTGCCCTCCATACTTACTTACCCAGGCTTTGCGCTCTAAAGACATAGAAGCAACCCCATAGTCTTCCGTAGACTGATGGTGCCTACTACTACTACTACTACTACTACTACTACTACTACTACTACTACTACTACTACTACTACTACTACTACTACTACTATTTATTACTACTACTACTACTACTACTACTACTACTACTACTACTACTACTACTACTACTACTACTACTACTACTACTACTACTACTACTACTACTACTACTACTACTAAGGCAATGGTTTAGTCGGCACAATAATCTAATCATCAAAACTTGTGTCCAAAAATGTTCACATGAAAATCGATGATAATGTGATCAAACATTTTAGAATCATCTTTAAAGACCTTTTGCTGTTGAGCTCCTCTAACCTTTCTTTCTTGTCTTCTTTCATAAAAACAACAACATTTAGATGCAAAATAATTCTGACTTGCAGTTGTGTACACAAGAATGTTACAACAACGCTGTTGGTACAACGAAAAGTCTTTCGGATGAGACTGTAAACCGAGGCCCCGTGTGCGAACGCACGCGGAACATCTTGCACACACGTTAAATCCTGTTCCGCTTTTCGTAAGAGTAGGCCATCGTGTGCCGGTGGGAACAGGTGACAATATTTACACAACTGCATACACACGGGGACTGGATGAAAAAAAAGCATATGAGTGCTTATCCCCATTGTCTTCGATATACAAGAATAAAATAAATAAAATACATAAATTTCAAAAATCGAACACTTCAGTTGGTTTCCTCGTCACCTACAACAACAGTATCCATTTATCAGAGTTTCGCTGTAGGCTAATCCTCCCATCCCTTGTTCCACTATCTCAGTGTGCTAATAAATCATATTTATTTTATGCTCTATCTAAATCCTTTCATATTCTGGCCTCTGATTCTCACAGTTTCGCTCGCTATCTGGATTTATTCTCTGACAGGAGAGGCTGACTAACTCGCCGCATTCATTTGTCTCGGCAGAAGAAATTATATCATTTTACTTTTCTTTTGCATGTATTTGAAAACGGTTTTTCTTCCGTAGGGATGCTTAGGGGGGGGGGGGGCTGTCATTATAAATAGCATCCCTCACATTCTGAAAAATTATGTGCTAGAAATTTCCTCTTTTCTATCACTCTCTTTGCTTATACTTTGTTTTTTTTTCTTCTCTCACTCCTTCTTGTCGATTTTCTGCCTTTCTTAATACAGTGTTCTGTTGTTGTTGTTTTTTTTTTTACCAGAAAGACTTAAGATATAACAATTCTCTTTAATGCCGAAGTCGGATGGCTGGGCCTGACATGTCAAGCGTTTACAGCAGCATAACACGTTTTCGCTCATATAACAAACAACAATTAATTATCATCACTAATATTATGTATATAATTTATAATACTATGTTTTGTTACGAACGCTGTGCCAGCTTTCTTTCCGACAGACTTGCATGCTATATATTCAAGCCAGGCTGTCCTCTTCGGTGCTGTGGTATCGCAACAAGAATAGTGCCAGCCATATCAAAGATGCTAGTAAAAGTGTGCGCGCATGTGGTAGAGCACTCTCATGGTGCCGTGGGCTCTGTAACTGTGCAAAAGTCGGGGTAGAACGGGATTTTAATCTGCCTTTTGCCACATCTTCTTCATAGTGCGCCTTATTCTTGGGGGTGTTTGTGTGCCGGTTTAAATTTTTTAAAAATCTTTTGTATCGAGGATAAGTGGAATAAGCACTCATGTGCTTTTTATCA
>CM060340.1:37968193-38006178 GCA_030674155.1 Stramonita haemastoma
GAGAGAGAGAGATGGAGAGGAGAGAGAGAGAGCGAGCATGTGTGTGTGTCCCATGCGTGCGCACATGCGAGCGAGAGCATGCCGATGTGTGGCGCACACGCACTTCTGCGCGTGCGCGCGCGCGCATGTGTGTGCGTGTATGTGTATGTGTGTGTGTGCGCGTGCGCGTGTGTGTAGAATCAGCATACAAATGACACTTTATGCGTGCTCAATACATGCGCGTCAATAGTTGTTAAAATAGGCATAACTTTATCAAATTATCAATGATAACAACAAAATTCACCACGGCATGTCTAATGTGCTTGAATCCCACTGTTGCATCTGTGTTTTCAGATGGGCGTGTGGCGTCATCATGTTCTTTCTGTAAGTATTGTGCAGATAATAAAGTTTACGGTGTGGTTGTTGTTGTGGTGGTGGTGGTTTTTGTTGTTCCTGTTGTTGTTGTCGCTGTTGTCGTTGTTCTCCAATTTAAATATCAAAGAGGTCACCCAGAACATACACTCTGTCTCACTTATCACAGTTGGGAATCTCATCAACGAGTACACACTGTGTGAAAAGATTGCGTGTTGGACTTTTTAAAAAAAAATTCCTCACCATAGGCCTACAGGTAGCCATACTTCCGACTTCCAAGGATTTGGAGAAGGAAGGGGGGGGGGGGGCTCAGGATACAGGTAGATATTTTTGGAACTTGTCATGGGTTGAATGCAAAGCCACTACAATGACATGTTAACGATTAATATTATAGTGAGTGCTTTCGCAGTTTGCTTCTATCAGTTTGCTGAGACCCGAACCCATGACTTCATGGACTCCCGAGATTAAAGTCAAACGATTTGATCCACTGGGCCGTAGGGTCTGTCTGTTGTCAGTATAAGAATTTAGCATAATATTTACTCAGTATCAGTATAAGATTTCAATATTTTCTCAGTATCTGTATCAGATTTTAATATTTACTCAGTATCTGTATCAGATTTTAATATTTACCCAGTGTCAGTATAAGGTTTTAATATTTACTCTGAATGATATGTAACGTTTGTCGGGTATCAGTATCAGATTTTAATATTTACTCAGCATCAGTATCAGATTTTAATATTTACTCGGTATCAGTATCAGATTTTAATATTTACTCAGTATCTGTATAAGATTTTAATATTTACTTAGCATCAGTATAAGATTTTAATATTTACTCAGTATCCGTATAAGATTTTAATATTTACTCAGTATCTGTATAAGATTTTAATATTTACTCAGTATGATATGTAGCGTTTGTCGGGTATCAGTATAAGATACTAATATTTACTCAGTATTTACTCAGTATCAGTATAAGATTTCAATATTTACTCAGTGTCGGTATAAGATTTTAATATTTTACTCGGTATCAGTATAAGATTCTAGCCTGATATCGGTATAATCAATAAATGAATAAAATAAATCAATAAATAGATAAATAAATATTAATAAATAAATAAATACATAGATAAAGAAATTAAAAATGAATAAATAAATGAATAAATAAGTAAATAAATAAATAGAATAAATGAATAAATAGATACATAAATGAATAGATAATAGATAAATCAATAAATAAAATAAAATAAATAAATAAATAAAATAAAAATAAAATAAATAAATAAACAATCAATCAATCAATCAATCAATCAATCAATCAATCAATAAATAAATAAATAGACAAACACTCTCATCCCCAGTGACGGTCACGTGTTTCAGGCTCAGTCACCGGCCCCCTTTCTCTCACCGTCTGCAGTTGAAGCTGACCCAGCTCATCAGGGCTGGCCGCTACACCTTCGCTGCCCCAGAGTGGACACAGGTGACCGACACTGCTAAACACCTGGTGAGTCTGGAGAGAGAATATTAGTGAACCTCTGTGTGTGCGCGTGTGTGTGGGGTGAGGGGGGGGGTGAGGGGGGGTGAGGGGGGTGTTTGTGTGTGTGTGTGTGTGTGTGTGTGGGGGGGGGGGGTGTTAGTGTGTGCGTGTGTTGTTTGTGTTGTGTGTGTGGTGGGGGGGGGGGGGGTTGTGTGTGTGTGTTAGTTAGTGTGTGTTAGTGTGTGTGTTTGTGTGTTTGTCAAGTCAAAATGATCTTTATTGAGGGTAAAGATCATTTTGACTTGACATTTGTTGTGTGTGTGTGTGGTGTGTGTGTGTGTGTGTGTGTGTGTGTGTGTGTGTGTGTGTGTGTGTGTGTGTGTGGCGTGTGTGTGTGTGTGTGTGCGTGTGTGAGTGTGTGTGAGTGTTTGTGTGTGCGTGTGCGTGTGTGTGTTTGTACATGTGTGTGTGTGTGTGTGTTTGTGTGTGTGTGTGTTTTGTGTGTGTGTGTGTGTGTGTGTGTGTGGTTGTGTCTGTGTGTGTGTGTCTGTGTGTGTGTCTGTGTGTGTGTCTGTGTGTGTGTGTTTGCTTTTTGTTTATCTGAATGTTTGTTTGTTTGCTTCCCTGTTTGTGTGTTTGTCTATTTGCTTGCTTGTTTGTTTGTCAGTGGTCAGGATGTGGGATGCAACAAAGATCTGGTAGGTTCACAGTATTGAGCTGAAACTGTTTCCCGATTTTGTTAGATGGGTTTGTTCCTTCAGGGCTTATTTTGTTTTGGGATGTGTTTTTGTGTGTGTGTGTGTGTGTGTGTGTGTGTGTGTGTGTTGTGTGTGTGTGTGTGTGTGTGTGTGTGTGTGTGTTTGGAGGGGGGAGGTGCTAATGGACGGGGATTATGGATTCTTGGCAGATAAAATAGGCCTGCAGTATTTAAACAGTTTGTTCATTGTCTGTTTGTTGGTTTGTCAATGGGGAGGTATATCGGACACCACAAAAGATCTGATAGGCCTATGATAATGAAAATTTGGTGTGTTTGTTTGTCAATAGAGAAAGGTGGGCGTATATCAGACACCACAAAAGATCTGCTAGGCCTATGATAATGAAATTCTGTTTGTGTGTTTGTCAATAGAGAAAGGTGGGCCAATATCAGACACCACAAAAGATCTGCTAGGCCTATGATAATGAAAATTTGGGTGTTTGTTTCTTTGTTTGTTTTGACGAGGGGCAGCCCCGATATGGCCTTTGTGGTCGGCGGGGCCGTATAAACAGCATGATTGGATTTGGATTGGATTGGTGTTTGTCTGTTCGTCACTAGGCAGGGTTGTGGTACCACCACCAAAGATGTAGAAGGTCTTTAGTATTTGGGTTTATAAACAGGCTTTATCAAACAGAGCGTATTTGCATCAATATCATTTCATTATCACCTTTACCTTCACCTGTTCCGTAGTCGTGGACCGTGGGGGCACAACTGAAGATTTTGCAATCAGCTTCCTCCACTTCCCACAACTAATAAACAACGGCATAACAACACATAGGGGACGGATAGCTCAGTGGTCAGAGCGCTGGCTTTCTATTCCCCCAGTCAAGTTAAGCAGCGTGGAGGGTGGTATGGTTGCCAATTTGGATGGGTGACCGTTTGAGCGCCTTGGCTACAGTACAGTTCCCCCAGTGCACCCAGCTGTAAATGGGTACCTTGCCCTCTTGAGGTCAGGGAAGTAAAGCAGCGAGGAGAGGAGATGGCGCGCCCTCAACATGCTGGCCCCTAGAGAAGCTGAGGTCTCTGACACCTGGCTCCCCAATGACCACCAGGTTATGGGACACCTTTACCTTTTTACCTTTTACCTATAACAACACTAAGCTTAAGGGTCAGGGAAAGTAAAGCAGGGAGGGAGAGGAGATAGGCACCGCCCCTCAACATGCTGGCCCCTAGAAAAGCTGAGGTCCTGACGCCTCGCTCCCCAACGACCACACAGGTTATGGAACACCTTTACCTTTTTACCTTTCACCTATAACAACACAAGCTTAAAGCTTAAACATTGTGATCCAAAGACATCAAAAGAATGACGACAGGTGTGCAGAATTCATGTTGCCTTCATGATAATGTTCAGTCCTATAGTATTGAAACTGGCTGATTATTTGTTTGTTGTTTTTTGTTGTTTGTTTGTTTGTTTGTTGTTTTGTTGTTGTTCTTGTTTGTCGGTGTATAATGAGCTATGGGCAGGGGTGTCAGATATCATCAAACATCGTGTGGATCTGGAAATCGCTTGTTTATTCGTTAGTTTCTCTCTTATCTCTGCTGTCATTGATAGTTAGTATGCTCAAACGTAGGCCTATCTCAATTGGTGGATTTTGAATGTGTGTGTGTGTGTGTGTGTGTGTGTGTGTGTGTGTGTGTGTGTGTGTGTGTGTGTGTGTGTTGTGTGTGTGTGTGTGTGTTGTGTGTGTGTGTGTGTTAGTGTTAGTGTGTGTGTGTGTTGTGTGTGTTTGTGTGTGTGTGTGTGTGTGTGTGTGTGTGTGTTTTCTGCTGTCTGTCTGTCAGTCAGTCTGTGTGTGCATGAGAGTATTTTGTGTCTGTATATGTATCTGCAATGTCTGTGCTCAGCATCCCCTACTAAAACACTGTTGCTGTCCACACCAGATCTCCAGACTGCTGGTTGTAGACCCCAAGGTTCGCCTCACAGCTGAAGAAGCGCTGAGTCATCCCTTCTTCATTGAAGATTGAGGTCAAGGTAAGCAGCTGTGGAGACCGCACTCCACACTTAGATTCTTAGACTCAAAATCACCACCATGCTACCTTATAATTATAACTTAAAATTCAGTATTTTACGCCTACCTATAGTATAAGCGCATCAGCCGAAATGTATCTTCTGTCATGAGGAGATTGTTAATTAAGCTGATTCGTGCCTCTCTCAAATTCAAACACAAGTGTGTTTACATGAAGCATTGTTTTAATGCGAGTTATGTATCTTTAGCTATCCCCCTCCCTCTTTTTTTTCCCCTCACCTTTTTATGTATCTTTATTTGAGTTTTGAATTTGACGAGGTGACAGCCCCAGAAATGGCCTGTGTGGTCAGCAGGGCTGTAAACAACATGTCTGGATTGATTGCATGTATGTTTATTATTGATTCAAGCTGTATTGTCTGCTCGATGTTCTTTATGCTTGGGGGGGTTGTGGGGGGGGTAGGGTATATGTACACCTGTGCTGAATAATCAGGCATACAATCCTGTTCTGGAATGCACGCTTATCTTGGTGAACATACATACATGTGTTCTTAAGATTGATTGAATGAATAATGATGTTGATCATGAATTGTTGGGTTTGTGTTGTGCGCATGCGCGGCGGGGTACGTAAGTGAGTATACACTTTGTGGATGTTAAAATGTGCATAAGCTTAATTCTTTTTACTTCATGAATTTCTTCAAGTCGTTGATTTGTTCATTTAGATTACTATAATTTTGACGTTATCTATTTTATTATATTTTTTTTTGGTTGCTTGGTTGTATTTTGGGCAAAATTGTAACAAGCCTTTACTGTGCCATCTATACCATTAAGATTCAATCAATCAATCAATCAATCAATCAATCAATCACAGTAATGTATGCACAATGTCACATTTGAAATATGAGTGGTTTGCATGGTAAACCATGGAGAGGTGGTAATCCAGTGTTCATTTTTATACACGTTGATCATTGAATCGTAATAAAAACGAAAACACGTTACACTGCCATGTTAGCGCAATGTAATGATAATATCCTATCATTGTGACCAATAGTCATAAAGTATTCTTGATAATAATCACACTCATGGTGGTGTTACTATCAATTTTTTGTTTGTCGCCAAATTATGTTAATGTTCCCAATGGCAATCATATTTAAAGTTTGTGCTAATGCAATGCCAATAATAATTATGCCAACATTGAAAACAATGATCATAGAAACGTTTGTGGAAATAATCTTGCCAATGGTCTGGATAAGAATCTACCAATGTTGGTGGTAATGATCATACCCTTGCAATCATAATTATTTGCTTCAGTCAGAGCTGTTTTGTTTCAGCCTGCTTGCTGCCTGTTCTGCCATGTTTATCACTCCTGGCTGACTGAATGGGAACACATGGCCAGTCTGGCATCGCCAGTCCTCTGCAAACGGAGACATCCTGACAATGGAAACAGCAGAATAAACACAACCGAAATAACCTGGCAGAATCCCACTACAATTTCATTTCACCATGTCCATATCATTGTTTGGGGCAGTTTTGAAATCCATGTACACCAAATAATTTTTAGACTAATGCCTTCTCCACAAGAGTGTGCAATTTTCAAAAGAGTGAATTAAAGAAAAATAGAATTATGTTGTTCTCAGGGTTTTGATCCCAGTAGTACGCCAGACGACACGTGAACCTTAGGGTTCGTCTGCCAGTCAACTGCCAGTGTCAGAGACTCCCTGCCAGCAGGGCAAATGGGTGTTCAGACAGACAATTATTTTATGCAAAGTGTTCATCAAAGACAGCTGTTATTTCTTCACTTTAAGTGTAGTTCTGTACATTCTGAATGTTTTCATGTTTATCATTGTCTTCGAAAGAGAGAAAAAAAAAAGACTCTATAACCATACACATTTTTTTTGGCAAAAGATTTTTTTTTTTTTTTACTTGATCAGAAATGTTCAGTAAGGAAGTGAATATTAACTGTGGTCAGATTCTCTGGTAAGGATATTGCAAAAATTATGAGTTTGAATATTTCAAAATTCTGGGTGGAAAGTTCTGACATAAGAGGGATTGGTTTGGATACATGCAGATTGGGATTGACATTTTGAAGTAACCAGCTTGGTTGTGAGCAAGCTTTGAAAAATGTGTTTTGAATCTGTAGGGTGAAAACCTGATTAGCACTGTTCAGACCTACAACATGGCATATCACCCACTTCTGTTTGTTCGTCCAACTTTGAAGAGGCAAGCAACAACAACAAAAATGTAATGGTAAAAGTAAGCACGCCTAAAGAACAGCTTTTACTGTGGGTCTTTCTTTATTCTCTGTTCCTCAGAGAATCCAGTTTTATGAAAAATGGGGTGGAAACATACAAAATTGAATTTTTAAAAAAAGTGTGTGTGTGTGTGTGTGTGTGTGTGTGTGTGTGTGTGTGTGTGTGTGTGTGTGTGTGTGTGTGTGTGATTCTATATGATATTGCATGAAAGGTGTGGTAAAGCGTAGGCCTATGGTATGGTAGGGTAGGGTAGGGTAGGGTAGGGTAGGGTATGGTATGGTATGGTATGTAGGCACCATTGATGGTCATTTAAAAAAAAAGATCTGTGACTTTTGAAAGCGTGCAATGCAAATACATGAAAATGCAAGATTATTTTATGAAATACATCTGTGAAAAAAATTCTGGATATGCCTTTGTAGATATTTGTGTGTGTGTGTGTGAGTGTTTGTGATTGAACACCTGATTTCATGGGTAGGCTGTTGGTGGTCTTCAGTTGTTCGTATTTGTGTGTGTGTGTGTGTGTGTGTGTGTGTGTGTGTGTGTGTGTGTGTGTGTGTGTGTGTGTGTGTTCTATTTATTTATTTTAAATTCTTTTTATATCAAGGATAATCGGATAAGCACTCTTGTGCTTTTTTTCCATCCAGTCCCCGTGTGTGCACAGTTTTGTAAATGTCATCTGTTTCCACCGGCACACGATGGTCTACTCTTACGAGAAGCGAAACAGGATTTAAGGTGTGCCCAAGATGTTCTGCGTGCGTTCACAAACGGGGCCTCGGTTTATAATCTCATCCGAAAGACTTTGGGGGAGAGTGGAGTCAGCACTGATGTTAACTCCAGGAGAAAAATCTCCTCCAACGGGAATCGAACCCGGTTTGTAAAATTGCGAGCGCTCTGTGTGTGTGTGTGTGTGTGTGTGTGTGTGTGTGTGTGTGTGTGTGTGTGTGTGTGTGTGTCACTCTCTCTCTCTCTCTCTCTTCTCTCTCTCTCTCTCTCTCTCTCTCTCTCTCTCTCTCTCTCTCTCTCTCTCTCTCTCTCTCTCTCTTGTAATGACACTACAGTTCATACTAACCATACCAATCCTAATCAAATATCTGCCTCATCCCAAGGTAGTGTTGTGTCCAAAGCCTAACTGAAATTGAAAGTAGATTGTAATATGTAATATGAGTTATTTCCCTTGAATAAAAGGTCACTTCCGGTTCCAGCCAAGTGCCACGTTGTTCTGGTTTTATTGTGCGCAAGCCGTACGTTTGTATTTTGAATGCATTAGGCCACCAGCTGGTCATTCTCAAGAGAAACATAACAACTGGCGACGAGGTAAAGTACGTTTTTCAAGTCTATATCATCCAAATGGCGACAAGTCTGCCAAATTTCGAACATTTTCACATCTATCAAGACAATGAAAACGTTGGCACACGTTGGCGGAAATGGCTGTCAAAGTTCGAAAATCTCGTGTGTGCTTTGGACATTACAAGAGACGCTCGAAAAAAAGCCCTACTCCTTCATTACGGAGGCGACGAAATCTTCGAAATTTACGAATCTTTCTCTGACGAGAAAAAGGGGATCGGCGCAACCATTGATGACGAACCAAACGAATACCACGTGCTCAAGACATCTTTCACTGCATACTTCACCCAAAGAAGAATACCAGCTATGAACGTCTGAAGTTCAGAGATGTGACACAAAACACAGGTGAGACAATTGACAGTTTCCATACTCGACTCCGTGCGTTAGCAATAAACTGCGATTTTCACGATGCAGACAGTGAAATTCTGACACAGATTTTGCATGGTTGCACATCATCTAGACTGAGGAGAAGAGCGCTTAGGGATTCGTTTACACTGGACCAGATACTTTCGGAAGCACGATCTCAAGAGCTATCCGAAGCTAGGGCTGCAGACATTGAACAAACAGCTCACAGTCACAAGGTAAACGCAGTCAAGAATTCTGCCGGTCGTAAGCATGGAAGAGGAGGAGGTCAGTCCTCTCACACAAACAATCGTGAGGGGCAGAGTGGCTTCCAGCAGAGAGGCAGAGGTGGATTTTCTCAACGAGGTAGAGGAAGTTCCAGACCGCCAAGGCAAAACACGACATGCCGTAACTGTGGTGGACCATTCCCACACCCGACGGATGTCCAGCTGCAGGAAAGCAGTGCAGAGCTTGTTCAAAGATAGGACACTACTCTCGTGTTTGTAGATCCAAACAAAAGCCTGTGAAGATCAACAACGTATCGAATATTTGTGACAGATCAGCCGACAGCTCCAGTGAGGAATCAGTCTTCCACGTCACCCACAATTCCAAAATTCCAGCAGTCCATGCCACACTGTTTGGGAAAGAAACGTCATTTCTTGTCGACAGTGGTGCGACAGTAAATATTGTGCACACGTCAATATGCCCAACAAATCTGAAACTCAAACAGCCATGTCCGAGAATTATGGCCTACGGTTCTGACAAACCTTTGCCTGTGGATGGTTACTTTTCAACAGACCTAGAATACAAAGGCAAAAGAACACATGCAAAATTCTACGTCGTCAATAGTGACAAGAAAACAGATAGTCTTATCTGCGCAGATACTGCACAAGCTTTGGGACTGATACAGTTCGCATTCTCTGCAAGCCTGAATTTGGACACATCTGCCCAATCAACAAGTTCCATCGCTGACAACTTCACAGAACTTTTTGATGGTAAACTAGGACACATCAAAGATACGAAAATCAAACTGCATGTGGATCCTGAAGTACAGCCTGTTGCCCAACAGCACCGACGTGTTCCATTCCATCTTCGAAAACAGGTGGAGGCCGAACTGAAGAAACTTCAAGATTTGGACATCATCGAGCCGGTAACTGGACCGACTCCCTGGGTCAGCCCTATTGTGTGCGTCCCCAAGAAACGTGAGGGAGAAGTTAGAGTGTGCGTTGATATGCGCGAACCAAACAAAGCAATAGGTAGAGAAAAACATCCTATGCCAACACTCGACGATTTGATTGCAGATCTGAATGGTGCTACAAGGTTCAGCAAACTTGACATGACTCAAGCCTATCATCAGCTGGAAATTGACTCAGACTCTCGTCAGATCACCACATTCTCGACTCACGTTGGATTGTTCAGATACAAAAGGCTGTTATTTGGAGTCAATGCAGCTTCAGAAATTTTCCAAAACGCCATATCCAATGTACTGCATGACATTCCTGGCGTTAGAAATCTGTCTGACGACATCATCGTTTTCGGGGCTACTCAGCAAGAACATGACAGGAGCTTGAAGAAGACACTTCAACGCCTACAAGAGGTGGGAGCAAAACTCAACCGCAAGAAATGCATTTTTTCTGCGTCCGAGCTGACATTCTTTGGCCATGTGTTTGGAAAAGGGGGGATGACCGCAGATCCTGAGAAAACCAAGACAATTCTCAATGCCCCTGCACCTACAAACATTGCTGAACTCAGATCGTTTCTCGGTATGACTCAGTACATGGCTAGGTACATTCCTGCGTATGCGACAATCACCAGTCCACTGCGTGAACTACTCAAGAAAGATGTGCGTTGGACCTGGTCAGCAGCTCAACAGGCGGCGTTCGAAAAGCTGAAAGAAATGCTCACCTCAAGCCCAGTCATGGCATACTTTGATCCTGCTAAAGAAACGTCTATCCTGGTGGATGCTAGCCCAGTTGGTCTTGGGGCGATTCTCGTCCAAGACAACAAGGCAATCTGTTACGCGAGCCGAGCGCTCACAGACGTCGAAAAACGCTACTCACAGACAGATAGAGAGATGCTTGCCGCTGTCTATGGAATCGAACATTTCCACTTGTACGTGCAAGGAGCTCCATTCAAACTCATCACTGACCACAAACCACTGCTTGGGATAGTCAAAAGCCGAAACCCAACAACAGCTCGAATTGAGAGATGGCGTCTTCGACTCATGCCGTACGAGGTCGAATTCGTGTACAGGCCAGGCAGAAATGAACAAAACCCAGCTGACTACATCAGCCGGCATCCTCAAACAACACCTGCCAGAGACAACGCTGGTGAGGAGTACATTGCATTCCTAGCCAAATTTGCAGTACCGAAAGCAATGACGCAAGACGATGTTCGAGCTGAAACTCAGAAAGACCCTCAGCTCCAGAAAGTTATGCAGGCGGTCCAAACTGGACAATGGAGAAGTGACATATCAGACTTTGCACGATTCAAAGACGAGTTATCCGTGCATGATGGACTTGTTCTTAGAGGTCATCGTCTCATTCTTCCGCAGTCACTTCAGAACCAAGCCATAGACATTGCTCACCAGTCACACCAAGGTATTGTGAAGACCAAGCAACTGATCCGGGAAAAAATCTGGTTTCCTGGTATCGACAAACTGGTTGAGAATGCTGTGAAGTCGTGTATTCCATGCCAGGCCACGTACAAAGGACCAACACAGAGAGAACCTCTCCAACCAACACCACTCCCTTCAGGCCCATGGGTAGCAGTGGCGATTGACTTCGCTGGACCGTTTCCATCGGGAGAATACGTGTTGGTGGTCACTGACGAATACAGTCGATACCCAGAAGTGGAGATCGTCTCATCCACTTCAGAAAGAACCATACTCCCCCGTCTGGACCAAATTTTCGCACGCCAAGGCTTCCCTGAAATCTGCAAGACAGACAATGGCCCACCATTCAACGGTCAAGCCTTTGCACAATACGCTGAGAGGAATGGTTTCAGGCACAGGAAAATTACGCCTGTGTGGCCTGAGGCGAACGGTGCAGCTGAGCGCTTCGTGGGAACCCTCAAAAACAATATCCGTACATCAACAGCTGACGGCCGAAACTGGAAGGAGGAAATCCCAACGTTTCTCCGAACATTTAGGGCAACGCCACACACTGCAACTGGTGTCTCGCCATTCGAGGCAATGACAGGACGGAAGATGAACGTCGGTCTACCCACAGCTCCGAAACATCTCTCTCCGGTCCCTGTGCATACTCGTATTGCGCACAATGACCATCACAATAAAGGAAAGATGGCAGAATACGTTAATGCCCGCCGTCACACTGCACAAGCAAAGATGGCACCTGGTGATTACGTGTTGGTCAAGCAGCCCAAACAAAATGCGCTGACAACGCCGTACAACACGACGCCATGTCTGGTGAAAGAGAAGAAGGGGAGCATGATAACAGCTTGCCGCCCTGACGGATCTCTCATCACCAGAAATTCGTCCCACTTTCGACAGCTGCCAGCACACATCAACATTCCTGGCGACGTTCCAGAACTCGATGCTCCAGAGGACCTAGACATCATTCCTGGAGACATCATTCCTGCTGAGACTCCTTCAACTGGAGAAACTGGAAACAACAATACAAGCTCCGACCAGCTTCCATCACCCAGTACAAGACGTTCAGGCCGAACCACCAAAACTCCAAATTACCTGAAAGACTACGTCCTCAACTAATCCATTACGTCGATCTTGTACATGACCTGTCACTAGAGGACAACGTGTAGTTAGGTTGTCTCTCTATTTAGTCAAATTTAAGCATTGTTTGATATTAAATATCATTTATGTTTCTAGTCATTGTCAGAGAGCATCAGAATGCTCTGTAGTTTTGATTTGTGTTTATGGCCTGTATATCAAGGAGGACAGCAGTGTAGCTAGGCTGATCCAACTTGATCCTAAGTGATCGTGTAGAGTGGTCACAATATTATGTTCTTATTATCATAAGAAGAGCATCAGAATGCTCTGTATTTTGGATTGTGTTTATGGACTGTATATCAAGAAGGACAGCAGTGTAGCTAGGCTGATCCAACTTGATTCTAAGTGATCGTGTAGAGAGGTCACAATATTATAGTTTTTAAGTGATCGTATATTTTGGTCATATTAGCCTACTAAAATTTCTTTCATTTCATTTTATTCATGAAAGCTTAAACCTCAAGTCATATACTTACATATGAGTGAAGGACCGGACGTGAATTCCAAGAAACCATTCAGAACTGAGTGGACACTTTTTCATCAAAAACTGAATATCTTGACATTCAAGTTTATCATTTGTTCGTGCAAAATTTAATTTGATTTTATATGACGTTCCTATATTGGCACAGTAGGCATAACCAGTCACTCATGTGTTTGCATCCCTTTATTCTATTCTATTGGATGTTTTGAATTTTCTCAATGTCTCTGACATACACACCCACATGCAGCCAAGACATGTATTTGCTTACTGATGTGTATTCAATATATATTGATGAAGCCAAAGGTTTAATTTTTAGAAACCATTGAATTCAAATTAATGCACAATGCATATCTTCCTCAAATTTTCGAGTTTCGGATGTTACTCTTTGACAATTCATTTTCATTGTAATTGTCCATTCAAGTTGAGGAGGGATGTTGTGTCCAAAGCCTAACTGAAATTGAAAGTAGATTGTAATATGTAATATGAGTTATTTCCCTTGAATAAAAGGTCACTTCCGGTTCCAGCCAAGTGCCACGTTGTTCTGGTTTTATTGTGCGCAAGCCGTACGTTTGTATTTTGAATGCATTAGGCCACCAGCTGGTCATTCTCAAGAGAAACATAACAGGTAGCATTGATTTGATTCTCTCAGCAAATGGTGCAGTTATAATCATGTGTCACTAAACTCCCCCCAAACCAAAGTCATGCTCATTACAAAATAGACAAAACGTAACAATTAGTTAAGTTAAAAGTCTGTCCCGAGCCTAAAGCTCATCAGGCCGGTGCTTATCCCGGTTTCTGTGGCGTTAAGCGACTGATCGCTGAGAGTCATAGACTCCCCCCTGGATAGGACGCCAGTCTATCGCAGGGATAACCCCCAACACAAGGTTGGTACCCCCTTTTACACCTGGGTGGGGTGAGAAAATAGCCGTAAAGTGCTTTTTCCAAGGGCACAACGCCATAGCTGAAAGCTGGGATCGAACCTGCAACCTTTAGATTACGAGTCCAACGCCCTAACCGCTAGACTACAGCAGGGGCATAACAATTAGACTTCCACCTATATTTTTGAACAATGAAGCTATTGATGAAGTTGATAGCCATAAACTTCTAGGTATTGTCAGTGACAACAATCTTTCCTGGATGTCACACATGACTAAATTGGCTGAAACAGTTTCAAAACATGTAGCCTATACCAGCTTTGCAAAAGCAAACACTTCATCAACACACATGCTAGAAAACTATTCGTACATGCTTGCATTACTATCTTTAACTATTTTATTGTTCTACCCTATTTGTCACAGCCAGTGCCAATAGGCCTACTCTCAATAGCATTTACAAAAGAGCGTTCAAAGCAGTTCTCCCCAAAACTGATACCTTAAGTGTATCAGACTATACAAAACGAGGTTCTTCCCCTAAAAAATATGTCTACCCTAAATAAAGGAATATCTATGCATAAAATGATGACAGGTCATGCTCCACAAACCCTCTATTCTAATTTTCGTATAGCCTAATCTCCCTACAACCCACCAAAATTCAGCTATCAATAGGCCTACCTACAATTGACCTCTTTAAGAGGGAAAAAATTAAAAGAAAGAAAAAGAGTAGGTGGTGTCCTATAACCTAGGCGGTCATAGGGGAACGAGACATCAGAGACCTCAGCTTCTCTAGGGGCCCAGCATATTGAGGGCAGCGCCCATCTCCTCTCCCTCGCTGCTTTACCTTCCCTGACCCTAAAGAGAGCAGGTACCCATTTACAGCTGGGTGAACTGAGAGGACTGTACTGAAGCCAAGGCATGCACACGGTCACTAATCCAACTGGTAAAAAGGCTCGTTATCACTGTCAATGCAGATTCCCCATGACGCACGTGAAAATGAACTGTGCTCACCCAGCGAGCGTATGAACTAAGTTGCCAAGCTGGCATTTTCAGTTCTGATTTGGGGACGACTGACTGACTGATGCAAGATCGTGATGTATACGCACGCAGAAAATCCACACCATGCATCGTGGCTACATAAGACTTATTTTCCACTTGAGGCTGCAGGTAACTAACTGTTATTATTTTGTGTGTGTGTGTGTTTGTAGTAGGCTGATTTTTATTTGTTATTCCAGACCATGTTTCAAATAAGAATAATCCAATATGGAATGTAGCCTATAAAGCGCTAGATGAAGTCTATATCTTGCTTTTTTTTTTTTTAAAGAAGAAGAAGAAGACATACAAAACAAATCAAAGCCCTTGCGTTCAACCCATTCTTACACATGCAACCAGACACAAGTAGTTTAAACAAAATTCAAATTTACACACCCGCGCGCGAATACACGCAGGCGCGCACACACACACACACACACACACACACACACACACACACACACACACACACACACACACACACACACACACACAAGGTTATATACTTTGGCAAGGCGATGGGTTCTGAAGGCAAGAACAGATAAAAAGGAAAACAGGGGAGGGGGGGGGGAGGGGCAAATTTTACTTTTAAAATATGTCTTGAGGCAGTATTTAAAAAAAAAAAAAGAAAGCACACCGAAAAACGAGGGAGGGGGTAGGAGGAGGATGTGGTAGACCTATAGACATAATAGGGAAAAAATACAGCTGCATGCAGGAAAAAGGAAAAAAAAGGTAGGCGCTGCACTTGTGGCGACGCCGCTCTCCCCGGGGAGAGCAGCCCGAATTTCACGCAGAGAAATCTGCTGTGACATAAAGTTGTATAAAATACAAATATTCCAGGTCGTAGGGGGAAAATTGGCTCAGATCATTATCATTGTGGAGTGAGATTTCCGTGTGGTTCCAATCCTGTGACTTCATTTCTTTTCTCTTTTTTGTTTTGTTGCGTTTAGTTTTTTTTGTATTTCAAAAATAAGGTTTTGCCTCCCCAAAGTAATGGCGTTATTAATAAATTGTTCAAATATGTCTCTAAGGGCTTTTTTTCAATGCATCAAGTACGCCTATATTTTTTTTTGTTTTTTGTATTTTGTTTGTTTCTTGGCTAGAGCTTCGAGGTTCTCCAGTGGTGAGGTTTTTGCGTAGGTGACCGTTTTTTGCCACCATAGATAGAAGCAGGGTGACCTAGATTGTTGCCCCCCCCCCCCCCCCCCCCCCCAAAAAAAAAAAAAAAAGATAATAGAATAAATAAAAAATAAGATATATACTTTTTGTCATCGCTCCTTTTTTAAATTCATAGATTCAACTTTGATGTGCTGCAAGTTTTATTTTACAAAAGCAATTTTGTAGATAATAGCCTTCAAATTGGGTGGGCGTAGTGCCGACAATTTTAATAGGTGTCCAAAAGCTGTACGAGTCTACTCCTTGAAGTATACTGATGGTTGTTTGATGGATAAGATTTATACTATAAATCAAGGTCCCGTGTGCGAACGCACGCAGAGATCTTAGGCTCATGTTAAAACCTGTTCCGCGTTTTGGAAGAGGAGGCCGTTGTGTGCCGGTGGGAACATATGACAAACTTGACAAAACTGCATGCACACGGGGAGTAGAGGTAAAAAACCCCACATGAGTGCTTATTCCATTGCCCTTGAAATAAGATAAATAATAGCACAGTTCCAAAATTGGATAATTCGGCTGGGATTGTAATAGAACTAGGCCGAACCATCCCCTTTAGCCAACCAGTAAACAAGGACTGCTCCTTTTAAAAACCGGAAGTAATGCAGACCCCCCTTTCTAACAATGCAAATGGCGGCTTGTTTACTGAGTGATGCTACTTTTCATTTCACTTCAAAGTGTAGCTGTGGTTAGTGGCTTTTAGTGCATTTCAGTTTTATGTTTTGGTGAAAACTATGCTCACTGAAAAATGAATGGGCCTTCAAAGCCCAAATTTTGTGGAGATAGGAACACAGAGGCAGACAATTAGAGTAGAACATCGAATGACGAAACCGAAGCTCCTGTTTCCGAACAAGTGAAACACCACTCGATTGGAACAAAAACTATAAAAAAAAACGATGTGTACAAGTGTACAAATTTATGTTAGATTTATATTTCATAGGCCAACACCTTCTCTGAAAAAAATAAAACACAACTTAGCAGTCAATCAGAATGACAATCCGTTTTCAGGGGGACGGGATAGCCTTGTGCCAGTAGTGGTCAGAACATTGCGCTCGCAATTTGACGACCTGGGTTCACTTCCCGTTCGAGTGGATTTTTCCTCTGGAGTTAACATCAGTGCTGACTCCACTCCCCCCAAAAGTCCTTCGGATGTATAAACCGCGGCCCCGTGTGCGAACGCACGCAGAACATCTTGCGCACACGTAAAATCCTGTTCCGCTTTTCGTGAGTAGGCCATCGTGTGCCGGTGGGAACCGATGACGGGTACACACACTTGCACCTAGCCAAAAAATGTTAATGGTGAAACTACTGACGGCAGAACATTAATGGAAGAAGAAGATCCCTCATGTGAAAGGTTCCACTGTTGCCATATGAACTGACAGACTACAGACAGTACAGATGATGAATGCAGCGCTATAATGACCTGGCTATTGTACCCCGAATGGAGTAAATGTGTTCATAAAATTTCATTGTAATAATGTACATTATATTTCCATGTAAAATTTGTGGGGTTGTTATTTAAACTGTCAATGAAATTTGTTTTTCCATAGCAAAGTCTTGCATGAAAAGGAACACAGGAGATAGAATGAAAGTGTTTGCACACACACAACCTAAAGTACATGCACACGTGGCATACTCACACACAACACGCACTGACAGTAGAATACACAGTATCACTGAGTGATTGATAATCTTTTCCTCACGGCTTACAGATAAGTACTGACATGCTTTTGTCATCAGGCCCTTGCCCTGAGAAGGAACTACCCTTCATAATCACAATTAACAATTCCAGGTTAACATAAAGAAAATCATTTGAATATGAGAGACAGAGAGATTAAGCGATTAAAGTGTCATTCAAAACTAATGGAAAGCTTTATGTTCTCAGGTTGGCACAAGAAAGACAACATGCACTACCTTCAGCCTCTTGACCCACATCCAGAATCCAGAAAGCTGAAAAGACCGGATTCGCCTCACTACTGGACTCTACTCTGTGAGCTACAAACCTGAGGGAGGCAGAAGTCATGAAAACAGCCACAGCCCACATAGTCACTATAAACTGATACAGTTCCAGAAAATAATCTCGACCAATGCCCTGGCCCATGTCTTGCCCATGTATCTTCCAATACAGCAGAAATACGGGCATAGCAACCTAAGTCCTGCAGTGGATCCCCTCCTCCCATTGCAGTGTGCCTGGCAATGAGACCGACTCCTTGGTGAAGGAAAGCTCAAAGCAAGGCAGGTGATTAGATCTTCCACCGATTCTGAAGCCAGGACCGGTCACCTAAGCCAAGCGGCAAAGCCAATGATTGCATAGATCTACGCAACGACAGGTCACGTACCAGTTACCTGCCAACATGTACACGAAGTTCCACAAAGGCCATAAAGAGCAGTGCCCTTCCAAGATTTGTAGCCAGACATTGGACAACAAATGTTTTACACCCCTGCCCACTACACAAAACATTCCAAAGATCTCCAGACAACAGAAAATATTTTACAGCCCTGCCCACAAACACAAAACATTCCAAAGATCTCCAGACAACAGAACATGTACTGCAGCCTTGCCTGCTGCTGAAAACATTCTGAATGGGGATCTGGCCTGACCCCACCACAGTGGCCAAGCAGTACCATGTCAATTAGAATCTGCAACTCACCACTGCCTTCATCATAGAAAATGAGCCATCTTCTGACCCGCCGCAGAAGAAAAACAGGAATGTTGCTCCTGCAA
The DNA here is from genome assembly GCA_030674155.1 of Stramonita haemastoma. Taxonomy (NCBI): domain Eukaryota; kingdom Metazoa; phylum Mollusca; class Gastropoda; order Neogastropoda; family Muricidae; genus Stramonita; species Stramonita haemastoma. The sequence continues at coordinate 37,986,697 of CM060340.1, forward strand.
AACCTTTGGCCAACAAGCTTCTTGCAGCTTTGTGTGTTATTGCCGCTGTGATGGGGGTAAGCAGCTTCAACTATCAACTTCCAACTGTTCAACTAAATTGTGAGTATGATAAGATATAATTTATTTTACATTCAGGTACTTGGCATTGTATACATGTGTAGTTCAAGTAGACATACTAGCTGGCAGTGGAAGTTGAGCACACACCATACACGCGTGCACACGCACGCACGCACGCACGCACACATGGATCTCTCTGGAAACGCAACAGTGCATTAAAAAAAAAAATGTCGTCTGTTCCTACCACTACCAGCATGCAATGGTGTCCTTTTCTGTAAAGCAGAGTGGGTTTTAATGTGTGTGCAAGATGTTCTGCATGCACCCGCTGGACCTCAGTTAACAGTTTCATCTGGAGGATTCGTAGAGTAAGCCTAGAGTTGATCCTGGCAACTCCAAGAAAAAATCCACATGCTGCGGTGCTTTGATAGAGGCTCGATCCAAGGCCGTCGGGTCATGAGCACAATGCTCTTACCACTGATCACTTTTAGCGACACATTTGTGTCTCAACATAAGAGTGTCAAGTATTTTAGTGTCAGATTCAATTTGATTTGTGCTTTAAAAGTAATCACGTAATTCCAACACATAAATACCTGCACTCATCAATGGGCATGTGTGCGCATGCAGTCAGACACACACACAAAGTGAAATGTATCGCTTTGTTCTTGTGGCAATACTGATTCCATGGAATAAATCGGCTGCGACAATATAGCGGCACATGCGCACACGTAATTGCTCTCTCTCTCTCTCTCTCTCTCTCTCTCTCTCTCTCTCTCTCTCTCTCTCTCTCTCTCTCTCTCCTCCTCTCTCTCTCTCTCTCTCTCTCTCTCTCTCTCGCCGCGCGGCGCGCGCGCGCGCGCACGCACACTCCCCACATGCACGCACGCACTCTCTCTCTCTCCACACACACACACACACACACACACACACCACATGCATACACACACACACCACATGCATACACACACACTCACACCACATCATACACTCACACTCACACACACACACACACACACACACACACACACACACACACACACACACACACACACACACACACACACACACACACACACACACACACACCACACACACCTCCCTCATCGCACATTTGTTTTGTTTTGATTTCAGATCGATTTGCAGCTCAGTCTTCAACCGTCTCACCACTCGGCCACACAAGATTTTGCCTCGTCGGCTGTGTTGATGGAGGGTAGGGAATGGCTGACACAGGAAACAACAATCCCTAAAGGGCTTTGTTTCCTTGGGATTGGGACATGGAAAATAGTTGTCTGGAGTCGTCAGGATAGCGTGTTAGGCTAAGATCCTTCAGTTGTCACAAACAGGTTCACTCACATCACTTCCCAAGGGACCGGTGTGAACATAGGGATCCTTCTTGTGTAAACTTCTCCTCTCTCGCTCTCTCTTGTCTCTCCTCCTCTCTCTCTCTCTCTCTCTCTCTCCGTCGTCTCTCTCTGCTCTCTCTTCTCTCTCTGTCTCTCTCTGTCTCTCTCTCTTCTCTCTCTGTTCTTCTCTCTTCTTCTTTCTCTCTGTCTCTTCTCTCTCTTTCTCTTTCTCTTCTCTTGTCTCTCTCTCTGTCTCTCTCTCTGTCTCTCTTCTTCTCTTTCTTCTTTCTCTTTCTTTCTTTCTTTCTTTTTTCTTTCTTTCTTTTCTTTCTTTCTTTCTTTCTTTCTTTCTTTCTTTCTTTCTTTCTTTCTTTTCTTTCTTTCTTTCTTTCTTTCTTTCTTTCTTTCTTTTTCTTTTCATACACACACGTACACACACACACTCTCTCTCTCATACACACACACAATATACTCTCTGTCTGTCTGTCAATCGTCTCTCATACACACATTGTCTGTCGTGTGTGTGTGTGTGTGTGTGTGTTGTGTTGTTGTTGTGTTGTGTTGTTGTTGTCTGTGTGTCTGTCTCTCTGCTCTTCGTCTCTCGTCGTCTCTTCTCTCTCTCTCTCTCTCTCTCTCTCTCTCTCTCTCTCTCTTCTCTCTCTCTCTCTCTCTCCCACACACACACACACACACACACACACACACACACACACACACACACACACACACACACACACACACACACACACACACACACACACACTTTGCTTGCTTCCAGTGCCCAAAGGACAGTATGAACTAAGGGTCTTGTTTTTGTATTCATGAATTGGTCGATGGGATTCTGCACTTCTGAAACGCTTCAGGTAGACTGGAAAAAAGAGCAGTTGCAGCAGTTTCAATGTAGAGGCTTCCTTCAACAGGTTTGCAGGTCTCTTGTGCACATCTCCATCTGCTCTCATTGTTTTGGTTTGTCGCTGGTTTTTGTTTGTCTTCAGACTTCCCTATTATTTGGCCTGGGAATGATCACTGGGCACCAACTTCTGATTGCTTCAGTATTGCTTGCTAAAAAAATTACAATGAATAAAATAAATGTCAATAAAATAAATCATGAAATGTGAATAAAATAAAGGGAGATAAAATTAAAAACCCAAAATAAAATCCAGCAAAATAAAAATTAGTTCTATAAAAAATGAGAAATAAAACTAAAAAGTCAGGAATAGAATAGGAATAAATTAAAATGAGGTGAAATAAAATAAAATAAATAAACCAGCCATCAAATTGTTCACAAAAAGAATAAATAAAATGAAGCAAGAAATCTGACAGCAATCTGGTGACAGTGATCTCGTTGTCTGAAGACACCACCACCTACAACAGTGGCTTTGAGACAGTGTCCTTCATGAGGTACTGCAATCGGTCTCCCTTTCCATTTCTGTTGGTTTTCTTATGTCGGGAATTACCACCACCGCTTTGTGAAGATGGTCGTGAAGTATTGCGAAGTGGTCGTCCCTTTCATTCTTTGTTTTATGTCGGGAATTACCACCACGTTGTAAGTGGTCGTGAATTGGAAGTGTCGTCCCTCATCGTTTGGTTCTTTGTCGGATGACCACCACTACTTTGAGTTTGAGACAGCAGGCAGAGGGGTTGTGATTCGGTCTTCAGGTTCCTTTTTTCGGGAATTACACCACCTACAACGGCTTCGAGATGGTGGTCATGAGATATTGGGACTTTTGTCATCCCTGCGTTTCCTCAGCCTTCCCTCCCTTTAATTAAACATGGGTCCTGACCTGGTGAGTGACCGTGTGGATCACCGGGGAGTCGTCGTGTGGGGCCAGGTTCTGGGGATCATCTGAGGTGTTTCCATGAGTGGGGCTGACTCTTCTCCATGAGATGGGGCTGTCGTCTGCTCTGCACATCAAGTTCTGTGGATCATCTGAGATCTGTCTCCATGAGTGGGGCTGTCTCTGCTTCATCAAGTTCTGTGGGTCATCAGTGTTCCATGAGAGGGGCTGTCGTCTGCTCTGCACATCAAGTTCTGTGGGATCATCTAGTTGTCCATGAAGTGGGCTGTCGTCTGCTCTGCACATCAAGTTCTGTGGATCATCTAGTGTGCTCCATGAGTGGGGCTGTCGATCTGCACATCAAGTTCTGTGGTCATCTGAGTGTCTCCATGAGGGGGCTGTCCTCTGCACTCAAGTTCTGTGGATCATCTGAAGTGTTCTCCATGAGTGGGGCTGTCGTCTGCTTCATCAAGTTCTGTGGTCATCTGAGTGTTCTCCATGACTGGGGCTGTCGTCTGCTCTGCACATCAAGTTCTGTGGATCATCTGAGTGTTCTCCATGACTGGGGCTGTCGTCTGCTTCTACAAGTTCTGTGATCATCTGAGATGTTTCTCCATGACTGGGGCTGTCGTCTGCTTCATATCAAGTTCTGTGCATCATCTGAGAGTCTTCTTCCATGAGAGGGGCTGTCGCTCTGCACATCAAGTTCTGTGGATCATCTGAGATTTCTCCATGAGTGGGGCTGTCATCTGCTCCCATCAAGTTCTGTGGTCATCTGAGAGTGTTTTCCATAATGGGGGCTGTCCTGCTCTCACATCAAGTTCTGTGGGTGAGTATACAAAATGTTCCGTACACAGTAGCTGAGTGATTTTGATCAGATTCAAGAATCAGTTTGTGGGTTTTTGTTGTTAGTTCTAGATCATAATTAGGGGATGTCGTCTTCTCCAAGTTCTGTGGATCAGTCTTCAACATGAGAGGGGCTGTCGTCTTCTCCAAGTTCTGTGGATCAGTCTTCAACATGAGAGGGGCTGTCCTCTGCACATCAAGTTCTGTGGATCATCTGAGAGTGTTTTCCATCAATGGGGCTGTCCTCTTCTCCATCAAGTTCTTGTGGGTGAGTATACAAAATTTACAACTGTACAGCAGTAGCTGAGTGATTTTATGATACAAGATTCAAGAATCAGTGTTTGGGTTTTTTTGTTTTAGTTCTAGATACATAATTAGGAGAAAGTTCATATTCTCTTGAAATGAGTCACTTTGTTTTTTTGTTTTTTTTAATTTAAAATTTTTTTACCTGTCAGATGTTGTGGTGTCTGGTAGCTGCAGAGATGGCAACTTCTGTTCTGGAATGGAGGGTACCACATGTTGACAGAATGCCTCCTTGTTTACTAATTTTTTCTACATTTTTTTTGTTTCTACCTATTTTTTTTCTCCGTAACTCAGGGCTTTGAGGTTTACCAATGGTGAGATTTGATTTTTGTGTATGCATGCATAGTATCTTGCCCACCATTGATTAAGGTAGCTGCGTTCCGAAGTCAGAAAGTCTAAACACGCTAGTCTGCATGCAGTTAAAAAAAAATTAACACTATTCTTTCTTACAGAATGATAGGCTTGCTCTTCTGAAAGACAGAACTGGTTTTTATGTGTGGCCAAGATGTTCTGCATGCGTTCGCACTATGGATTGGGATTCATAGTCTCATGTGAAGAATTGAAGTGGAGTCGGCACACAGGAAAAGACCTTGAAAGGGAGTGATTGTGGAGGCTTAAAGCGGAGCTAGATCCTGGGCCATCAAATCACAAGTGGCCCCAATTTTTTTTTCATTCAAATTGAAAGAAAGAGATGTTTAGTACTGCATACTTGCCCATTCTCTACGTCTACTTATTTTCATTCTCTTTCCTGGTAAAGTCTTTTATTTTATTTTGTAATTTTGTGTTCATTGTTTCTGTCATTATTTCTTTGTCATTGTTATGGTTTATTTTCTGCCTGATTTTAACATTCTGGTGTTGATGTTTTACCAGGCACTGTATCAGATGGGAGAGAGAGAGCCACTGGAGTCCAACACCACCAGACACCCTCATGACAGGCAGCAGAAAGAAATCACCAGGTACCTTTAGTTTTGTCATCTTTTCCTCTGTCTGGTCTAGTATCTGTCTTAAATATCTTTGTATGATGTTTGTCGCCATGTTTGTTCTCACTTGTGCTCATCTTTTTCTCTTTGGTTTGTCTGTTTTTGTTGTTTTCACTTCTGACGTTTTCTTTCCTCCTGTCTGTCTTTCATGTGGCTTGTATTTTGTTGTTTTTATTTCTGTCTTTCATCTTCTTGCCCATTTCTTTCTGTCTGTCTCAGGCATGAAAAAGTATGGAAAATTCGAAAGACATTGCGAGATCAGAACTTTTGGGGACACTAGATTATAAATATATTTTAAAGGCCATCCCCCCCCCTACCCCCACCCCCAAAACACCAACACCACCACCATTTAGGTGGCCGCATTCCAACTTCAGGGATGCTGTCTAAAACATGACACCTGTGTGCATGCTGTTTTTTTCTGTCAGCAATTCCTACCAGCTCTCAATGGCCTACTCTACTGAAAGGCGGAAGGGGTTTTTAACATGTGCACAAGATGTTTTGCGTGTGTTCGCACACAGGGCCTTCATTTATAGTCTCGTCCGGACTTTGACATTCAGTTTAATTTTTATGTCAAACTGGGAAGAAAGGCTGGGGATTGAATCCAGAACCTCATAGTTCATTTTGTTGGCAGGCGAATGTGTGTACGAAACGGAAAGGAAGGTAATGTATTACTGTTAGTACTTCAAGGCTACTTGAAAGGGCTGCACTCTGCATTTCCTATCACATTCTCTGGTGTCAGTCAGACCTTACAGATAACAAGCACCTGCAGTGTTGGTGTCATTTAAACATTTCTCAATATTGCATTTGTAAAGTGGTTAATGCTCAACTTTATGGTCCCAGTCTTCCCATTGAGTCTGTAGGTTTTGTTTGAGATAGGAGTAGGGTGGGGTTTAAAAAAAAAAAATGCACACACAACAGACATGCCAATTATGAAATTCGAACTCATGGATTTCCAACTCGGAGTCAAATATGTCAGCTACTGCACCGTGGGAGGTGGTCGATTTTTATCCCCTTTTTTTTTGTGGTCAAAATATAATTTACTGGTAATGTTAGATTTTTTCCCCTGTTTTTAAGCTTACAATTTTTTTTCTATTTCACCAGGTACCATGTCATCCACAACAGTTTCAGTGAAATCCAAAATCCAGTGGGACTGCTAAACCAGGCCATCAACTCACCATCCAGTTTTGTCTGCAACAACTGCGGCAGAGGCTGCCATGCATGGGTTGGGCTTGTGATCCGACAGACATCGTTCTCATTACGACTGAAATGAAAGAAGAGGCAGCCATCGTCTCTCCAGTCTTGGTGTGTATTTGGGGACGGGAGAGCTCAGTGGTCAGAGCACTCTCTTTCCCCAAGCTAATGTTAAGCAGCATTGAGTGTGGTTACAAAGTGGATGGGTGACCATTTGGGTGCTTTGGCTTCAAGTACAGTTTCTGTGTTCACCCAGTTGTAAATGGGTATCTGCCCTCTTCAGAGTTAGGGAAGGTAAAGCAGTGAGAGAGAGGAGATGGGCACCGCCCTCAATATGCTGGCCCCTGGAGAAGCTGAGGTCTCTGACATCTCACTCCCTACAACAACATAGATTGTGGGACATATTTTACTTTTTAGTGTACATTTCCATAGTTTCCAGTAAAAGAATTAAATCTCCAAACAATGGGTTGAAAATACAGTTTTAAGATTATGCAATGTTTAAAAATGAAATCTTTTAAACTGATTTTTAAATCGCGTCAATATTTTACCTGTTAAAGTACAGTTGAATTGTGGTAAAATCTGTAAAGAATTATCTTCAAAGTAAGATGATGAGTTAAATGTAATGTATGGCCAAGAAGACCCTCTGAACTTTAAATGTTGGTGATTACAACTCCCTTAAGGGTTTACATTTTTTATATTTTACACCACTGAAACCACCTAGGTGCCTCTTTTTTTTTTTTTTTTTTTTTTTTTTTTAACAGCAGTCATGATTTGGAGTGTTGCTTTGGACAAGTAGTATGGTTAAAGACCAGTATGAAGTTGCAATATTTTGGTTGTTAATTGGCAAAGTAGACTGTACATATCTTTGAAATAAGATTTTTGATACTGTATCAAGTCATAAGGTACAGAATTGGATTTTTTTTTGGGGGGTCCTATCGCATACTGGAATGAGAGAGTGGGCTCTTTGGCTATGTGAACATCAGAAATTAATACCAACTTGAATACAACTTTTATGAAATTACCACAAGATGCAATGAAATTGAATTTGACTATTTCTGTGTGTTTTAATTCCAGAAATTAGGCTTTGATAATCTTTCTTACCCAAGAAATATATTTGTAAATCATGATTAAAAGCCTAGAACACTAAAAACTGAAGAAAACCCAAAAAGTGTTCATGTTTGCGTTAGTCCATCATCTACATTTTAATTGCCCTGCTCTTAAAGACTTCTACACAAGAAGGAAATCAATAAATTGCAAAATATGGGAACGTTTATATAGCTGCCAACCATTCTTTTTTTTCCTGGTATTTTAAAATTTTTATTTTTAACAGTGATCCCAGCTGTTGTTTGTTGTTGTTTTTTTTTCAAAGTTCCCGTTTCTTAGTTTTGTTTGTTGTTTGCAAGTTGATGTGTGAGCTGGTTTCCAGTGCCAGTCACAAAGATATTGTCAAAGAAAAGCACAAAACCGTAACTGTGCCTGTCAGAAGTTTATTGTCAAATAACGAGGAGGATTTTCCAGACATTGATCAGTCTTGCCAAGGCAAAGTGTCTGCTTTCTGCTGCACGCTGTGCTGCTGGTGCAGTTTTGGAAGTAAATAACTATCCTAGCAGATAATATACTGTATCAGATAGGGAAACAAATACAGTTGCATGTTGGAAAAAGAGAAAAAAAAAAGGGTGGGCGCTGCACTTGTGGCGACGCGCTCTCCCCGGGGAGAGCAGCCCGAATTTCATGAGGAGAAATCTGCTGTAACATAAAGTGGTATAAAATACAAAAATACAAAATACCTAAGGAAGGCAATGAGGGAGTGGACATGGATGAATGTGTCTGTTGAAGTTAAAAGCAGCAAAGCAAGGCTAAAACTGTACATTTCCATGCTGTGTAAAGTTCTGATGAAAGCCGAGTTCAGAGAGTAGATTACTGAAGCACCAGCAAACTGAACAAGTGTTTTTGCTAAGCATGGGACTAAGTGGTATGGGCCAGCAAGCAGTAGTGGACAGACATGAAGCTGTAGCCAGTTACAAAGAGGCGATGCAGTATGGCCCAGATAGGGCATTTTGTATTTCATTTCCTACAAACCAAATAAAAAATCGCCCAAAATCAATGCAACGTGTGCTCAGTACTTATCTGGAAATGTTATCTACTGATTCTGTACTTCATGAAAGCAGACATGGCCATAGTTGTACTTTGTCTCTACCTACAGCCTTCCACAGATATTGACAACCATTTCTTTCTTTCGTTTCAAAGCAATCAATGTTTTAAAGTAATTTGTAACGTTTGATTTCTTTAAGCGGGATTGGTGTTTTTTCTTCTTTTTTTTCTCCCCCTTTTTTTTAAAGAAATGATCTAATGTTGGCTTGAAAAGATACTCTGCTCCTGACGTAGCTTTCATTGAGTTCAGGATTGGAGAAAATCTGTGTGCTTTCATCTTGAAGGCTTTATTTTTCATGTTTAAAAGACAGTGTCGATTATTTGTGATGCTGATTCAATGATTAGAATGATTGAATCTGATTTAGTTAGGGTTCCTGAAAATACTCGTGTTACAATATGCCTTCCGGGACTGGAAACAATTTTTTTGCCCCCAGTGAATCAGATTAAGTGAAAGAAATACTTTGGTAATAATGTGCCCCTTGACATAAATTACATAATTAACTATTTTAAAATATCCTGGTCATGAGATGATGTAAAGCAAGACTGTTGGTGTTCACTGGTTATGGCAGATCTATGCTCTGGCCACCACTGACAATTTTTTTTTCAAGATCTGAGATCAGTTCAAATCTCAATAGTTTTATCACTTCAAATCTCAGTAGTTTTTTTTTTTTTTTAGTGTTAGCTGAATTGGTAACATGTTTCACAGTATAGTGAACAAGTCTGTGTGATGATTTGCCAGTCGTATACCATTCCTAACTGGTTTGTGGCATCAAGTCCATCAACAAAAGTTTTAGAATTAATTGAAAATCCCCCCCACCCTCACCCCGTACCTGGGCTAGAGCTCTGAGGTTCATCCAGGTGAGATTTTTGCCTCGCTGACAGTGTTTGCCCATCATTAAGGTGTTTGCATTCCGACTTTGGGAAGGACATCTGAAATTTCATGATTCATTTTCATGTTAGGACTACTATGTACTAGTGTTGGTTTGGGGTTTTGTTGTTGTTGTTGTTGTGGTTGTTGTTGTTGTTGTTGTTGTTGTGTGTGTGTGTGTGTGTGTGTGTGTGTGTGCGTGTGTGCGTGTGTGTGTGTGTGTGTTGTGTGTGTGTGTGTACATGTGTATGTGTTCAAGTGCGTGTGTGTGTGTGTGGTGTGTGTGTGTGTGTGTGTGTGTGTGTGTGTGTGTGTGTGTGTGAGAGAGAGAGAGAGAGAGAGAGAGAGAGAGAGAGAGAGAGAGAGAGAGAGAGAGAGAGAGAGAGAGAGAAGAGGGTAGTACTGGGGAGGAGATACCAGGCCGAAAGGGGGGGGGTGTGTTGTAGGAGGAGTACAGATGCACATTTTGAGCAGTAGGGATAGAGGGCTGGATGATAGTTTTTTTTCTTACATGTTTTTTGGGGGAGGGGCCCTTTTTTATGACAACTTTTCTTATAGCTTATTTTTGCCTCTTTTTAAAATTATTTTTTTTACATGGTTTGTTTCAGGCGTTTTTTGTTTTTAAAGATGAAGTAATTTATTCGAAAGCGTCGTTAAGACTTGAAATCACTTTAAAATCACTTAAATTATACAAAACTGAAAATTGGTGGACACTGAAGTCCAATACATAGCCTTAGCTGTTGTTAGGATTCATGATTCTGACTTAGTTCTATACTATTGTGAGCTATGTATGGTCTTTGTGGTCAGTGGGCCTATAATTATAAACATGAAATTGAATTAACATTGTGTCTATAGCTACATACCATTTGTCTATGTGCTATTGTGTCCACATGCATTCTAACATTCAGACCAACCAGCTGACAAACAACCCTTTACTGTTATTAACAGTTAACACTAACTCTAACACTAACCTTTACCCTAACCCTGGCCCCACATGTGGACACAAAAGGCAGGTGGACAACAGGTATATGCTGACACTATGGCTGAACATTTTCTTTTGCGTTGAATTAAATTGTTAGAGAGTAAATGGTTAAGCACAAGGCTTCTTTACACCTCGTTCTCAGAAATGAGAACAAAAATCCATATTGTGCAAACAGTGATGAACAGTATTAAATGTACCAAAAGGATTTAAAAATCATCCTAATCATATCAATGGTAATCATTTTTATTTAGCTATGCAGCTAGATCTCTAATGTTCACCAATGGTTAAATTTTGTGGATGCACCACTTCTGGTCACCATTAAGGTAGCGGCATTTGAAAAAAATATATATTGGGGGGGTTTTTTTTAGGGGGGGGGGGGGGGGGGGTTAGGTAGCAACATTCTGTCTTCAGATATCAAGGTCTACTGCTAGGGTTGGTAGGAGAATGGGTATTAGAATTTTAAGGGGTGTTTGAAATAAGAATGGGAGAAAAGGTGTACTGACTGAGGATGGGGATGATTTCTTGTTTGGGAGATAATAAAGTATTTGTTTAAGAATGAGCTGGTATTCAGATTCAAATTTGTACTGTATGAAAAGGGGCAGGTAGTCAAACTTTGTGATCAGGGTTTAAAAAAAAAAAAAAAATTTTAAACTTTGTGATTAGGTTCAGTGGAGGATAGGGGTGGGGAGCATTTAAGAAAAAAAAGTATATTATTTAAAAAGAGGTGGTTGTTTCAGAATGCATGATTAAATCATTTGGATTGGATGGTGAATAAAAAAAAAAATTTAAACAGAAGTGGGTGATGCTGGTTTTAGAATGCATTATTGAATAGTGAAGGGGAAGGTTCTGGGAGACAGTGAGGATGCATTGCAGAAAAAGAGTGGTGTGAAATAAGAGGGGTAGAATGTTCGGGTCAGAGGGAATGCTTGTGTGTGTGGTGTTTGTGTGTGTGTGTGGTTTGTGTGTGTGTGTGTGTGTGTGTGTGTGTGTGTGTGTGTGTGTGTGTGTGTGTGTGTGTGTGTGTGTGTGTGTGCTGTATTTGTGTATGTGTGGTGTTTGTGTGTTGTTGTTTTTTTTGTGTGTGTGTTGTTGTGTGTGTGTGTGTGTGTGTGTGTGTGTGTGTGTGTGTGTGTGTGTGTGTGTGTGTGTGTGTGTGTGTGGTTTTTGTGGTTTTTTGTGTGTGTGTGTGTGTGTGTGTGTGTGTGGTGTGTGTGTGTGTGTGTGTGTGTGTGTGTGGGGTGTGTGTGTGTTTAGCTATCATATTCATTTTATTTCAAGCATAATGGAATAAGCACTTGTGTGCTTTTCTACATCCAGTCCCCATGTATATGCGCTTTTCTAAAATGTTGTCCATTTCCACCAACGCACAATGGCCTACTCTTTTGTGTGTGTGTGTACATCTATTTTTATTTATCTTGTTCTTTTTTTTTTTTTCAAGGATAATGGATAAGCACTGGTATGCCCTTTTACTACCAGTATCCCTGTGCATGCAGTTTTGTAAATTTTGCCATCTATTCTCACAGCATATGAATAGGAAAGATGGACTTTTGATGCAGTCAGATCAATGGAATGGTATACCACAGGCATTTCTCATCACCAGTGTAGGCTATATTGTGCAATTAGCACAAAATTTAGTTACCCCTGTGTGGGTGTGTATTGGGGGGGGGGGGGGGGGGGGGGGGGGGGGGGGGGGAAGGGGGGGGCGGGGTTGTTGGGTTATTTTTTTGTGTGTTTTTTAATTTTTGGAGGGGGGTGATGGGAAGTGTTAAATGCACTTAATGAAACAAGAATTTGAGTTGTGTGTGTGTGTGGTTTAAAGAAATATCCAAGTGCTTGCTTTGTAGCTGTAACCAGTTTTGACTTCTTTTTTTTAAATTGCTATTATTTTGGAAAGGATGGGTGTGAAGGAAGTTTTGGGATGTCACATGAAAATTACAGAATTAAAAAAAAAAAATCCTGTGTACATTTTTACAAACTTGCATCTGAAGGAAAGTCTTTTTTTCCCCTTTTGTTATTTGACAAAATCTTTCATAAGAAAACCATTTTTGCTTTTCATTCTATGTGTATAAAATTGCAGGCATATGGTATTGGTGTGTCACTGTTGCATTATCTCCTTGCCATTTGCTTTGCCCTAAGTCAGGGTCATGCCTGTTACCCAGGTCATAGCACTCCCAGCTCATTGATAGAATGCCCCATCTGCATCTCTCCTGGCAATCTTTGAGTTCCATTGTCAGCACAAATGCACTTTGTCAAAGCTTTTTTGTGTTTGTTTTTAATCTGAAATGTGGTTAAAAGATGATTTTAAAAGAGGTTGGCGGCCCCACAATGTAATTTAGAAAAAAAAAATCCTGAAGAATAACAGGAAAAGGCAAATTTTCAGCAGAGAAAAATTAAAGAAGAAATATGTGGGGGGGGGGGGGGGGGGAAGGGTTAGATGACCCCCCACCCCCCAAAAATTGGGTTGTATTGGCAGTACTACTAAAGTGAAAGATTTGACTTTGATCAGTCCTTATAGCTGCATGATTTATTGTCTGTTTAAAAAAAAAAAATTTTGTTTTATTGCATTAGTCCAACCTTTTCTCTCCATCTGTTATGTCCGTTTGTGCTTCTTTTCTGCAAGTACTGTACTTCATTTCAAATGTGTGTATTCTGAAATTCCAGTGTGTGACCTCATGTATTCTAGCAGATCACTAGGAAAACAGTGTAGTACAAGGTGGTTGTTTTGTTCAGCTTTTCTGTTTGCTTTTGTGTTTGTGCTCACTTCAAACCTGGGGTGTTTAAAACTTAGAAAATGGTATAAAATGTGTGTGGCTTTTTTTTTCTTTTTTTAAAGTGGGTGGTTGTAAACTGTGAATGTTTACAAGCAGTTGTACAAAACACTTGGTTGTATTAGTAGTTTGGGTTTTTTTTTAGTTTTAGTTTTGGTGTGTGGTGTGTGTTTATTTTTTATTTATTATTTATTCTTTTATATCAAGAATAATGGAATAAGCACTCCATGTGCATTTTTACATCCAGTCCCTCTGTGTATGCAGTTGTGTAATTCTTGTCATCTGTTCCCACCGGCACACAATGGCCTACTCTTATGAAAAGCAGAACAGGATTTGTGTGCACAAGATGTTCTGCATGCGTTCGCACCCGAGGCCTCGGTTTATAGCCTCATCCGAAGGGTGTGTGTGTGTGTGGGGGTGGGGTGGGGTTGTTTTTGGTCGTTGGTTGGGTTTTTTTGGGTAGGGGGGGGGGGGGGGGGGGGGGGCGGTGCTTTGAATCAATTTTCAAGTAGAAGCAAAGTGGCAACTTTTTCTTGTCCCTTTTTTTTTTTTTATTGAAACATTTGACATAGTTGGACGAAATTACCAAAAGCCAGTGTTGCAGGGTTCGCGATAACCGGTAATTGTCGGTATTTTACCGATTGTGAACAGGGAATACCGAAAATTTTCGAAGCAGCCGGTACCGCGTACCGGTTCTGTTTGCCTGTGACCGATTAGATTTCCGTCTCAAAAAAAAAAAGTCTGAAGTGACATTTTCTGACAGTCTGTCATGCGCCTGTACTGTGCTTAGGCACCTACCCCTTCCCACCCCTTCCGACGAACATCTTTAGCGCCAGCCTCATTAGCCTAGCACGCAGAACAGCAAGCTTTACTGTGAAAGAATAGAGCTTCGCGCTCTTCTCGGCATGACAGCAACTTCCATTCACATTGAGTAAATGGAGCCTAGATTTATTTATTCTGTATTCTTTTAATCTTTTATATCGAGGATAATGGAATAAGCACTCCTGTGCTTTTTCACATCCAGTCCCCTGTGTATGCAGTTTTGTAAATGTAATCCGTTCCCACCGGCACACGACGGCCTGCTCTTACGAAAAGCGAGGGTCTATGACTATGAATTTGCGCGTTGCTTTCAGAGAGAAGAGTCGAAAACCAAATCTAAAATGAACAAAGATCTAGATGAGCGCTAAGCATAGAAAACAAGAAAGAAGAATATAAGTCACACGAATGATGCCATGCAAAACAACAGACTGACACGGACAGTGGCACAGGCGCTAGAAAAAAAAATTCCTATTTCTTTCGTGGCTTCATGCCCAAGAAGCGAGTGGCAGCAAGCAGCACGGCAGTCAAAGTCTGAGAGATTCACGTTCAATTTAGATTTAGTTTTGCTGCCCAACAATCCCCCCCTCCCCACCCCCTCACTGATTAGTTTCGTTTTGTTCACAGTACGTACCGGATTTTATTTTCTGGGGACCGATTTTGGGGGGAGTTGGTCAAGATGTCTCTGAAATGGCAACTCGCAGTACCGGTTTTAAAAAATCCTAGCGCGAACCCTGGTGTTGGCATTCACTCTTTTTTTGGATGCACTCAATTTAAAGTACTGAGGGCAGAGTGAAGCAGTTTATTGCTGATAACCTTTTTTTTTAAAAATAATTTTCTGTAAAACTATAACTTTGCCCTTTTTAAAAATAAATTACATGGTGCTTTTAAATTTACATGTTCAGTAATGAATTTTTTAGAATTAGTTATATTCATAAATATTTATTTTTGAGGTTCAAAATGTCTCTACTTTATATGGGAAGCTGTGTAATTGATTGACTTGTATGTAACCATTTCAAGAAATGTCCACATTTTTCACCTTCAAAGAGGGATAATGTATGTGTGTAGCTTGTTGCCTGTATCAGTTGCTTGATCATAACAAACTGAAAGACATGGCTCCAATCATCTCTTCAACAATCATCTTTGCGATGAAAGTTTTAGTGGTTTTGCAGGTAGACTTGTTTAAAGTTATACAGTTAATGCCCTCTTTTATTTGCACCCCCCCCCCCCCCCCCCCCCCCCCCCCCCGTGTCCTATCATTCTGTGTCAGTATTAGTTTTATTATGTGCATTATTTTTAAAATGTATTGCACTTGAGCTTACTTTTCAATTGAATTTACTCCCTTAAAGGTTGAATTGGAAACTCCATTTTACTAGTAGCATATGAAGTTGGGGTTGTTTTTTTTTTGGGGGGAGGGGGGGGGGGGTAGTTTTAGTTTGTGTGTGTGTGTGTGTGGTTGTTGTTGTTGTTGTTGTTGTTGTTGTTGTTTTGGGGGAGGATGCTTTGAATCAATTTTCAAGTAGAAGAAAAACAGCAACTTTTTCTTGTCCCTTTTTTTTTTTTTTTTTGAAACATTTGACATAGTTGGACTAAATTACCAAAAGCCAGTGTTGCTTGTACTCTTTTTAATTTTGGGATGTACTCAATTTGAAGTACTGAGTGCAGAGTGAAGCAGTTTGTTGCTGATAACCTTTTTTTTTTTTAAAAATAATTTTCTTCAAAATATAGCACTGCCCTTTCTTGAATGAATCACACAGTGCATTTGAATTAACATGTTTGGTGATGAATTTTTTTGGAATTTGATGTTTCAATATTTATTTTGGAAGCTGGGAATGTTTGCTTTATCTGGGTAGGTGTGTTATTGGTTTGTTTGAAGTGTAGTCATTTCAAGAAATTTCCACATTATTCACCTTCAAACGAGGGATAGAGTATGTGTGTTATATATGTAGCTTGTTGCCTGTATCGTTCTTGATCATAACATCCGGAAGGACATGGCTTAAATTGGGTCTTCAGCATATCTTCATGTGAAACTTTCAGAGAGTGGTTTTTTATGGTAGACTTGTTTAAAATTATATAGTTAATGCCCTCCACTTTGTTTGATGCCCCTCCCCCCCCCCCCCCCCACTTACCACCTCCTTTTCTAGTCAATATTAGCTTTATTGTGTACATTATCTTAAAATTGTTGCTTTTAAAGCTGCTTTTCAATTGAATTTTCTCCTTGAAAGGGTGAATTGAAAACCCTGTTTGCCAAGTAGAATGAAGTTTTTGTTTTGCATGCATTATCAGTGGTTTCCTTGCTTTTTTGTACATTTATGTATAAAAAAATCTTTTTGTTGTTATTGTTCTGATACCAGTTAAACTTGTTTTAGAATGCCAACTGGAAATGTACTTCTATTTCCTAATTTGATTACTGTATATATGTGAGGATCAAATCTAATTGCCATCTGAATGAGTGGGGAAAATGTAGAATGTTTCTTTAGAGAAACAACAAATGTTTACTGTAACCAGTATTGCTTCTATTTTTTTCTGTACATATCTATATATTCATACATCGTTTTATAAAGTGGTGAGCACACACCACTGGCACTTGACTACACCGACTGACTTTTCTTGAGAAAAATGCAAGCTTTTAGTGGTTGCTATAAACATGAAATGAAAATTAGAACTCTTTTAAAACCTGCAAGCTGATGTTTGCACACTTTAATTTTTTTTAGGGTTTTTGTGCTTTCTGGCTGTACAGATAACATGGCTGTGTTGAAGCTTTTTGCCACTTTTGTGATTCAAAAGAATATTGAAACGAACATATCATTGTGGCCTGAGATACTTCAAATTATATGAAGATTCCAAAGAAAAGAAATCAAAGGTCAGTCATTGTGTCACTGGTAGTCGGAGCATTGGGAACAGCCTACCTCCCCCTTCAGCCAAAAAGGAGAGTAGGGTTGGGTAGCTGGCTCACAGCTGAAATAAAGGACACAGGCAAGGAGATGGGGTGCTTTCACACACTCCCTGGTTTCTGTACAGAGATCACATCACTAAGGAAGGAAAACCAGAATCTGAAATGCCATCGGACCACATGAGAGCTGACTCAGTGAAAAAACACCGACTAAAGTAGTACGGGGAGGTCACGCATACATCTGTATAGACCAAGACTGTCCTACAGGGAGCAGTGAAAGGAGGGAGACGAAGAGACAAAAAATGATGGGAAGTCGACATCAGAGAGTGGACTGGCCTTAGGTGGAACAATTTGCTAGGGAAGCAGAGGAACCATGGTTAGTGGAGGAAGCTGGTTGCAAAATCTTCATTTTTGCCCCCACAGTCCATGGGACTACAGGATAGGTGAAGGAAGGATGAAATGGATATGTAAACCTTAAACTTTAAATATGGTAAATTTGGGAATGATAAGGCCATTATACTCTCTGTTATAAACAGAAACATAGCACAGGAGCTGGTGGGTTTTTATTGCAACTATTTTTATTTTTTTTTTTTTGGGGGGGGGGGGAGGGAGTGTGTTGTGCTTTTGGCTGTTAAGATAGTGTCTGGAATTGAGCTTTTTGCCACTTTAAAAAAATTAATAAAATATGGAATGAACACATCATTGTGGCCTGAGATTTCAAATGGTGTGAACATTCAAAAGCAAACAAGTCAGTTGGTCGGTCATTGTGTCACTGCTGGTCAGAGCATTGGGAAAAGCCTAACCTCCCCCTTCAGCAAAAAAGGTCTGAGTAGGGTTGGGTAGCGGCTCGCAGCTGAAATTAAACAGATTTTAGAATAATTTCAAATACATATTGCCAAAGTTTGATGAAAAATATAAAAAAAACACAACCAAGATCTTTGTTCATAGTTCTGTTTATGAATGACAGTGTTTGCAATATGTAGAATGTGTATAAGATCTCGGATACATGTACACCTTTTATCTGTATTTCTCTCTTCCCATCCTCTCAATTTTTTGTCCACTCCCCCCCCCCCCCCCTTACTTTTTAAAAGTGAACTCAGTCAGCCAAAAAACTTGACCATCTGACCCATTCAGATGTATTTAAATGCCTGTCAGAAATAAAAATAAATGCACAAGATATGTCCTCTTTAGAACATCAGCACTCCTTACAATGTAATAAATTCCCCAAGAGGATGCAAAATGATACTAAAATCACTTTAAAAATATATCAGATTTTAAAAAAAAAAATTGTATAGTACACAAGCGCATGGATTCAGTGATATATGGCATGTACTATCTTGAAGTCGCATGATCCCAAACCCTATAGGCTATTTTTTTCCCCCGTAGATGTTACAATTTAAAGCCTGTGGAAAATCTTGTCAAAGTTTTGAGGTAAAAAGGTGATGACGGAAAAACCATTTTTCAGTGGGCAGAAGTTTCAATATTGATCATTTGCATCAAAATGGGTCCTCTTTTATACCTACACAGTGATGTACATGTCCCATGTCAAAAACATTAATTTGAAAGTTTAGCAATGATGCGTGTGGTATCTATTTTCATTGCCATAAGAGCAGCGCCAGCTCACACACCCTACCCCCCTTTCTTTATTTCCTCATTGCAAATGTATTTGTTTCCTGTGGCAGTTGCTTTTTGTCAGGAATTTTGCCAAGGACAACTCTATTTGTCATGGGGGACGGATAGCCTAGTGGTCAGAACATTGCGCTGGCAATTTGACGACCCGGGTTCGAGTCCGGTCGAGGAAATTTTTCTCCTGGAGTTAACATCAGTGCCGACTCCACTCTCCCCAAAAGTCCTTCGGATGAGACTTTAAACCGAGGCCCCGTGTGCGAACGCACGCAGAACATCTTGCGCACACGTTAAATCCTGTTCCGCTTTTCGTAAGAGTAGGCCATCGTGTGCCGGTGGGAACAGATGACAATATTTACAAAAACTGCATACACACGGGGACCGGATGAAAAAAAAGCACATGATTGCTTATTCTGTTATCCTCGATATAAAAGAATAAATATAAAATTATATATATATAATATATAAATATAATATATGGGTTCCTCCTCGTGGAACACTGAGACAACAGCTGTTGTCATATCGGTGGATCGGTGGTCTGGAGGTACACGCCTGTCTAGAAAGCGAAAAGTCCGGGTTGGGGTGTGTGGTAGTTCGAATCCCGTTTGGGCTCAAAACTTTTCCCCCATTCATTAGACCATGAGTTTTGGTGGTCTGGGTGTCTAGTCTTTCAGATGAAACGATAAACCGAGGTCCCGAGTGTTACACAGCATTATTTAGCGCACGTAAAAGAACCCAGGCAACAAGAGGGTTGTCCCAGGCAAAATTCTGTAGAAAAAAGCTACGCAGATAGGGAAACAAATACAGTTGCCTACAGGAAAAAGAAAGAACAAAAAAATAATAATGGGTAGGCGCTGCACCTGTGTGCCAGTGGCAAGAGATG
>CM060340.1:38013778-38018778 GCA_030674155.1 Stramonita haemastoma
TAGATAGATAGATAGATAGATAGAGTAGAATAGATAGCATAGATAGATAGATAGATAGATAAGATCAAGTCAAGTCAAGTCAATACAGTTGTTTTTTAATATAAACACTCATGTGTTTGTTTGTTTTTTACATCCAGTCCCCTCCCTTTTTCAGGGATAGCATCATGAAGAGATGAGAGAGGGAACATTGAACACGGAAATGATTGATTGTACTTCGGTCTTTGATCACAATACAGCAGCAACAACAAATGCAGACAAAGAGACAGACAGACAGATAGGCAGACAGACAGGCAGACAGACAGGCAGACAGACAGACACAGCAACACAACACACACAACTACACACACACACAAATACACACAAATACACACAAACACACACACACGCACGCACACACACACACACACACACACACACACACACACACACACACACACGCACCACACACACCACACACCACGCACACACACGCACCACTCTCCTCTGTTCTCTGTGTCCTGTGTCTCTGCTCTGTCCTGTCTCTGTCTCTGTCTCTGTCTCTCTCTCTCTCTCTCTCTCTCTCTCTCTCTCTCTCTCTCTCTCTCTCTCTCTCTCTCTCTCTCTCTCTCTCTCTCTCTCTCTCTCTCTCTCTCTCTCTCTTGTGTGTGTGTGCGTGTGTTACAGTTTGTTGATTTTGTTTCGGCGTTTGTTTTTTTTCTTAAACTCTGAATCGGTATTGTTGTTGGTTTTTTATATTGTTTGTTTGTTTGTTTGCCTTTTCTGTGTGGATATGTGGGTATGGGCTCATTCTATCACTGCGATGTGTCTGTATATGTTCATTTTATTATCATATGACGTATCCCAAAGGATGGGGACTGGATGTAAAAAAAAAAAAAAAAAAAAAAAGCACACGAGTGGTTATTCATTATCCTCGAAATAAAAAAAAATTGATTTTTATTTGATTTGATTTGATTTGATCTCTCTCTCTCTCACTGCCTCCCTCCTCCCTCCCTCCCTCATTCTCTTTCTCTCTCACTCTCTCTCTCTCACACACACGCACACGCACACACACGCACACGCACACACTAACAGACACACACACACACACGCTGACAGACACACACACACTGACAGACAGACAGACAGACAGACAGACAGACAGACAGGCAGGCAGAAAGACAAACCAACCCTAGTTTTCTGTCCTCCTTTGAAAATTGCAAAGAAGATGCCAATGCCAAGGGCGATAAGCAAGGACAGGACGGTCACTAGGTAGTCTGCCCAGTGTAAACGGGGCTGGTGTCCCTCCGCCATTCCCACTGCTGTTTCTGTCTGAAAGAAAAAGAAGACGATCTAAGTGAATAGATTAAAAATGAATGGTAAAATAAGTCCCTCAGCCATTCCCACTGCTGTTTCTGTTTGAAAAGAAAGAAGAACATTTAAGTGAATAGATTATATGAAAAAAAGGTGAAATAAGTCAATGATTCAATCAATCAATCAATCAATCAATTCGTCGATCGATCAATCAATCAATTAATCAATCAATCAGTGTATCCATCATCCATCCATCCATCCATCCATCCATCCAATCCATCCATCCATCCATCCATCCATCCATCCATCATTCCATCCATCCTCATCCATAAAAACAATAAATCTTCATTTTTTTATCGACCGCTCAAAAAATCAATCAGTCCATGAGCTATCAGTCCATCCATCCATCCATCCATCCATCCATCCATCCATCCATCCATCCATCCATCCATCCATCCATCCATCCATCCATCAGTCAGTCGTTGTGTTGTTGTTGTTGTTCCCCAGCTTAACACTCTGGGGGGTCACCCAGAATGTGCACTCACTAATCCCACCTGGGAATCACTGTGAGATTGAAATTGCACACACTGAATGAGAAGTTTGCGTGTATGACTATTTTCATGTACCTTGCCATATAGGCAGCCATACTCCGACTTCAGAGGAAGTCAGTCAGTCAATCAATCAACCATCACACAATTAAAGCTTACAGAAAGAGAGAAGTTCACATATGTTTAAAGGAACAAACTTACAAACACATGGATACATGAATTGAAGAATAAATCTATCAAAAACACATATTTTAATGAACAAATGCATCAGTGAAAAAACGTAAGAAATCATCAGATGAATGCACACAAACAAAATCATGCAAAAAAACAGGCGTGAGTATGTAAATGTATAAACAAATTGGTAGATACATCGATAAAGAAACAAAGCGTAATACGTATAGATAAACGTACGCATGTATAAGTATAGTATATATAGATATATATAATAGATAGATAGATAGATAGATAGATAGATAGATAGATAGATTAGATAGATAGATAGATAGATAGATAGATAGATAGATAGATAGATAGATAGATATGATAGATAGATAATAGATAATAAAAGATATATTCGCATAGATTATATGAGCTATATAACAAGCCAATTAAGGGTAGTAGTGCACGGTGCCTAATATTGAAAAATAAATGTTGTTGTTTAAGACTTAACAAATTGATGGATAAATTTTCTGTGCAGATCTTCCAGTGTGAATTTAAAAATTAAGTTTAAATAGAGTGTCTGTCATAAGACGGTTACCTTCAACTTGTTAAAATAAAACAGACGTTTCTGAGATCTTTGACCACGTTTTAATTTTTTGGTGTTGTGCCACACTTTGATTTTTCCATTCGGTAACATCACAAAACGAGTATAATCTTAGAATATTTTTAGTGCCCTTACCAAGATGTTTATGCCCTTTCAAATAATCGGATAAATTTTAAATCTCAGTCTTTTAAAAAAAATGTCATCGTTTTGAACAGTTCTTCAATGAAGATAGAAGAGGTAGGATGAGATTAAGGTGGATGGATTGATGAACAGAGACAAAACGAGAGTAATAGAGTGCACAAGTGAGTTAAGGCAATTTTAAATAGCTGTAAAAAAAGACGTGACAATGTTTAGAAGAGAGAGGAGAGAGAAGAGACAGAGACAGAGAGAGAGACAGAGAGACAGAGAGAGAGAGACAGAGAGAAAGACAAGAGAGACAAGAGAGACAGAGAGACAGAAAGAGACAGAAAGACAGAGAGACACAGACAGACAGAGACAGACAGAGAGAGAGACAGAGAGATGAAGAGAGAGATGAAGAGAGAGAGAGACAGAGAGAGATAAAGAGAGAGACAGAGAGAGATAAAGAGAGAGACAAAGAGAGGGAGAGAGAGAGATAGAAGGATAAAGAGAGAGAGATAAGAGAGAGAGACAGAGACAGACAGACAGACAGACAGACAGATAGATAGATAGAAGAATAGATGATAGATTTGATAGATAGATGTATATGATAGAAGTAGTAGATAGATGAGTGAGATGAGAGAGGAAAAGAGATAAAGACAGAGAGAGGATGAAGAGACAGACAGAAGCAGACAGACAGAAGACAAGACAGAGACAAGACGAGTGACAGATAAGAACTCTGAACTCGGAACTGAAAAAGATGTATTGATAAGGAGGTCGTTGCCCATGATGAAGCTGTTGCGATCGAATAATGCTGACTGAATGATAGGGAGCAGAGTAGCACGTGCAATGCAGCTGTGACAAATAACTGCAAACACAAACGGTGGGGAATCAACAACTAGCGTGGGAGGGAGGAAGGGGAGGGAGGGAGGGGAGGGGGGGGGAGGGAGGAAGGGAGCCCAAAACAAACAAAACTTATGACATCATAGTAATAGCTCTCATGCTGAAGACTCTACCTAAGTATAAGGATTTTTTAAAATTATACCTCATACCTTCTCTGTCTCTGTCTCTGTCTCTGTCTCTGTCTGTCTCTGTCTGTCTTCTGTCTCTGTCTGTCTCTGTCTCTGTTCTGTCTCTGTCTCTGTCTGTCTGTCTGTCTGTCTGTCTGTCTCTCCCTCTCTCTCTCTCTCTCTCTTCTCTCTCTCTCTCTCTCTCTCTCTCTCTCTCTCTCTCTCTCTCTCTCTCTCTCTCTCTCTCTCTCTCTCTCTCTCTCTCTCTCTCGTGTGATTCGTGTGTGTGTGTGTGTGGTGTGTGTGTGTCGTGCGTGCGTGCGTGCGTGCGTGCGTGCGTGCTGTGCCTATGGGTTATGAAAAAGTGTCAGTGGTAATTGTACTCCGAAAATACGAAAAGCATTGCTTTAAAAATGTCAGAAAAAGCAATACAACTTGGCGTGGCATTTTTTTCTGTATTGATGAGAGTGTAAAACGGTTTTTGTTTTTTTTGTATTGGTGACAGAGTGTAAGAGGGGCTTTTTCTGTATTTGTGACAGGGAGTAAGAGGTTTTTTGTATTGATGACAGGGGGTAAGAGGTTTTTTCTGTATTCATGACAGAGTTTTAGACGGGTTTCTGTATTGATGACAGAGTGTGAGAGAGGTTTTTCTATATTGATAAAAAGTGTAAGAGGGTTTTTTTGTATTGATGACAAAGTGTAAGGGGTTTTTTTTTTGTATTGGTGACAAAGTGTAAGAGCGTTTCTTTTGTATTGATGACAAAGTGTAAGAGCGTTTTTTTGTATTGATGACAAAGTGTAAAAGGTTTTTCTGTATGTGACAGGTGTAAGGTTTTTCTGTATTGTGACAGAGTGTAAGGGTTTTCTGTATTGGTGAGAGAGTGTAGGTTTTTCTGTATTGGTGAGCAGAGTGTAAGGTTTTTTCTGTATTGATGACAGAGTGTAAGAGTTTTTTTTGTATTGGTGACGAGTGTAAGAGGTTTTTTTTGTTTGGTGACAAAGTGTAAGAGTTTTTTTTTGTATTGTGACAAAGTGTAAGAGGTTTTTTTGTATTGGTGACAAGTGTAGAGGTTTTTCTATATTGGTGCACAGTGTAAAGGTTTTTTCTATATTGATGACAAAGTGTTAAAGTTTTTTTCTATATTGATGACAGAGTGTAAAGTTTTTTTCTATATTGATGACAAAGTGTAAGAGGGTTTTTTGTATGGATGACTGAATGTGAGAAAGTTTTCTGTATTGCTGACACAGGGGAAGTATTTTTTTTAAATCCAA
>CM060340.1:38023778-38028778 GCA_030674155.1 Stramonita haemastoma
AGTGTTGACATAGGAGGCCTTGGCATGTGTTGCATAGGCCTTGGCACGTTGGCACGTGTTGACAAAGGCCTTGGGACGTGTTGACATAGGTCCTTGGCACGTATTGACATAGGAGGCCTTGGCACGTGTTGACATAGGAGGCCTTGGCACGTGTTGATAGGAGCCTTGGCACGTGTTGACATGGAGGCCTTGGCACGTGTTGACATAGAGGCCTTGGCACGTGTTGACATAGGCCTTGCACGTGTTGATAGCTTGGCACTGTTGATAGGCCTTGGACGTGTGACTAGGCCTTGACTCGTGTTGACATAGGCCTTGAACGTGTTGACATAGGCCTTGGACGTGAGGCCTTGGAACATGTTGTATAGGCCTTGGCACATGTTGATACAATAGGCCTTGGTACATGTTGATATGGGCCTAGCTTGGCACCTGTTGATAGAGGCCTTGACACATGTTGATATAATAGGGCTTGGCACATGTTGGCATAGGCCTTGGCACGTGTTGGCATAGGCCTTGGCACGTGTTGGCATAGGCCTTGGCACGTGTTGGCATAGGCCTTGGCACTTAGCCTAAGCCAGTTAAGGGACAAAGCTTTTGGCCTGGCTGCCCATGGGGTGGACAGTGAGAACAGTCCTGGAGGACAGAAGGTACAGGAACAGCTAACACGCTTCTGGACTGACATGAGGCATCAAGCGACGTCAGTTATGCCACGATATGGCGAATGTATACCAAATTTCATACGCTTTCTTCTCGTCGATTTTCCTAGCGGAATGTCGTGTTTTTTTTCTAGCAGTTAAATATCTTCATAATATTTTTTTTTAAGTACTTTACAAGCTCTCGTAAGGATTTTGACACCTTGATGTACATTACCCTCCCCCTCCCCCCTCCCCCCCCCCCCCCCCCCCCCCACCTCTTTTCTTGTTTAGTTCCTCTTAGCTTTTTGCTATTTAGTAAAAAAAAAAGGGGGGGGAGGGGGGGGGGGCACAAGAGTTACTGTGAATAGCAGGAGTAAAGAAAAGAGAACTGTCAGAAGCAGTACCAGTCTGGGCAAGAAACTACCATTGGCCGTTGGCCTGGTTGTCCGTTTAATGACCCAGAACCGTTCTGCATGAGTGCACCTGATAATACTGTTTAAGAAAACCGATTGTACGTACGTAGCAACCATTCAACCCGGTTGATAAAGAATTGAAACGTTTGACTCTGACTGAAGTACCCTCTTTTCAATCAAGTGTGACAGTTGTAGGCTAAGATACGTCCAGTTTTTGTTAATGTTTCTTCATAGCGCGGTCGAAGAGGTCGATTTTTTTTTTTTTTGCATGGAACTACGAAGTATTTCTCTTTATACAGAATGGTAGATGTAGGTAAAGATGAATTAGTGTGTGTGTGTGTGGTGGGGGGGGGGGGGGGGAGTTTTCTTGTCCTTGACTCTCTCATTGATAAAACTGGCTAGGAGCCGTCTTTTCTTCTTATGTGGGGCACTTTGGGCTTGTTTACTCAGAGTAGCTCTCTGTCTGGTGTATTGAATGATAGATGGGAGTTACTTTTTTTTTCTTCTTCTAAAACTTGTTTTCGTGTTGGTTTCATCTCGTTTAACATTCGCTTAGCCAGGTCAGGTTTTGGTGTTTTTTTTTCTCTTTTTTTCTTTCCTTTTTTTTGCGTGGGGCTATGGCTTATGGCTTGGTGATCATGAAAGCTGGGCTACATCTTTTTGGTGAATGTGCACGAATGGCTGTTTGTCACGTCGTTAATTCTTCAAGCTTACAGGGATACTTTTTCTTTCTTTTTTTCTTTACATTAAATTTTAAAGATGAGGAAAAGCTGGCGTTGTAGGTTTGTAAATCACCAGGGGATTCACCCGGGTTACACGGCCTCGGTATAACTTCTTCAAAGGGACTTTTAGTACAAGTGGATACTCTTTTTTTCTTCCGTGATAAAAATCTTTATTAACCGTTATCTAAATTCCAGTTCAATGTTTTGATCATAGTTTATGTCCTCTATATAAGGAAGGATAGCACATTGTGGCTATGACGACAGTGCCCGTGGGGGATGCATTTTGTAAATCACTGATCCGGACGACAGATGGCCTGGACTGTTGAACTAAAAACGGAACAGGATTTAACGGGTGCGCAAGATGTGTCTGCGTGCGTTCACAACGGGGTGGTTATGGATCTCATCCGAGGGACTTGTGGGGGAAGAGTGGACAGCATGAGTAACTCGGAGAAAAATCTCCCGACGGAACGAACCGGTCGTAAATTGCCAGCGATGTTCCTGACCACTAGGCTGTCCCCGTACCCCTAGTTGAGGGAAGAAGACGCAGGGGCAGACAGACAGATGCAGAACTGGGGGATGCAGAACTAACATCACAGACTGGACAGACAGACCTTGACATGGCACTGGTGTTGTGAAAGGCTCAAGACAGCTGGAATGTTGTTGTGTTGTTGTTGTTGTTGTTTGTGTGTGTTGGTGGTGGTTGGTGGTGGTGGTGTGTGGTGGTGGTGTTTGCGCAGGGCTATGGCTGTTAACACAGAGTATGTCTCTATCTATGTATAAAGTGACAGATGTACGTAGCGATAATCTAGTTCTGTTTGTTGTTTCCCCTTGCTCCTAACTGTCACTTGAAGAGGTCTGTGTTGGTTTAAAAAAAAAAAAATTTGCGTAGGACTATAACCTTGTTACAAACAGTAGCTCTTTCTCTTCCTAAAATGATACTCGTAGGTCAAGATAGATTAGTTTTGTTGTTTCCCTTGCTCATAACATTCATAGATAGATAGATAGATAGATAGACAGACAGACAGACAGACAGACAGACAGACAGACAGATAGATAGATAGATAGATAGATAGATAGATAGATAGATAGATAGATAGATAGATAGATAGATAGATAGATAGATAGATAGATAGAGAGATAGAGAGATAGATAGATAGACAGACAGACAGACGGACAGATAGAGACAGACAGACAGACAGACAGACAGATAGATAGATAGATAGATAGATAGATAGATAGATAGATAGATAGATTAGATAGATAGATAGATAGATTAGATAGATAGATAGATAGATAGATAGATAGATAGATAGATAGATAGATAGATAGATAGATAGATAGATAGATAGATAGATAGATAGATAGATAGATAGATAGATAGATAGATAGATAGATAGATAGATAGATAGATAGATAGATAGATAGATAGATAGATAGTACGTCCCTTGTCTGCATAAGCACTGAATGTGAACTCCTCATGGGGTGGGGAACAAAACAAGCTGTGGACTGATGCCTCTCTCCTGTTGTAGCATTGTTTACTAATGGCGTATGGCAAAGGTGAAGGTAAGGGCAAAGGTGAAGGTAAGGGCAAAGGTGAAGGTAAAGGTAAAGGTGAAAGTAAGGGCAAAGGTGTTTCCATAACTTTGGCGGTCATTGGGAAGCGAGGTGTCAGTGGGGCCAGCATGTTGAGGGCAGTGGCGCCCATCTCCTCTCCCTCGCTGCTTTACCTTACCTGACCCTAAAGAAAGCAGGTACTCATTTGACAGTTTGGTCAACTTGCAGGGGGGAGAGGGGGGAACTTTACTGAAGCCAGGGTGTGTAAAAAACAGTCACCCATCTACTTGGTAACCACGCTCAAATGCTGTTTAATCAATTAACCTTAACTTGGGGAAACTGAGTGCTCTGACCTCTGAGCTATACCCCACGTGCATTGAATAAACTAGGTTTAAGCCAAGGTTTCACTGGGAGAGGCTTGACCTAGCTTTCTCTCTTTAGCTGAAGGTTTATGGACCTGTAGGAGAGCTTCTTTTTTTCTGAACCAGTCTGGAGGGTCAGGTTAGGGGCTTGAATTCCAGCTGAGTGGGGTGAATTAAGAAGGGCTATTTTGGGCGATCTTCAAGGTCCAGTTAAGTGGGGCAAAGCGCGTGCAAGTAGGGCATGCTTTGATATAATAATTAACTCTTCAACATTCTTCCACAGAGGTCACTCCCCTCTGAAATTCAAACGTTGTTCATTGTCCACAAAATATGATTTTCCGTTTGATTCGAGCTAGATATAATGCAATGAACGCGTAGCTATGCAATGTAATGCAATGCAATATGACGCAATACAGTACAATGCAATTCGATTCAATTCATTACAATATTATGATAAAATGCAAAGGAATGTAATACCATGCAAATGGTTACACTGCAAATCAGTATACTCCAACACAATACATGACAGCGCAACACACACACACACACACACATACACACACACACACACACACACACACACACACACACAACACACACACACACACACCACACACACACAACACACACACTACACTACACTACACTACACTACACTACACTACACTACACTACACTACACTACACTACACTACACTACACTACACTACACTACAACTACACTACACTACACTACACTACACTACACTACACTACACTTACAGACAGACATGCATGCATGCATGCATGCACATACATACATACATACATACATACATACATACATACATACATACATACATACATACATACATACATACATACATACATACATACATACATACATACATACATACATACATACATACATACATAATACATCCATCCATACATCCATACATACATACATCCATACATACATGCAAGCATACATGCAAGCATACATACACACACACACACACACACACACACACACACACACACACACACACACACACACACACACACACACACACACACACACACACACACACACACACACCACAACACAGAGTTGCTCTACGCTCTTGTCTAATTCCTACAGTTCCCTATAGGAAATGAAATTCAGAAAGACAACAACACACAAAAAAAGGGTGAACAAATCTGAACAATGATTATTAAAAAAAAATATTGGAAGGAGAGGAGGTGAGAAAGGAGAAGCAGAAAAAAAAAGATAAAAAAAAAATAGAGGGAAAGAAGCAGAATGACAGTGGACGAGACATTATCAGCAACATGTGA